>VDFB02275012.1:0-18327 GCA_007258455.2 Sequoia sempervirens
CGTATCTGAGGACATACAAGATTGGGCAGTACGTGGACATCAAGGTTAATGGTAGCATCCACAAGGGCATGCCCCACAAGTTCTACCATGGCCGCACTGGCATCGTTTGGAACATCACCAAAAGAGCCATTGGTGTTGAAATCAACAAGCAGGTAAGTGTCACATCTTTTTAAAACTTATTTCTTCTTCTTTACATTTTGGCATTCTTCGTGTGGTTGTAGATGCCGGCTTGAATCTATGGATATTCAATCAATACTGATTATTTAGTGGATTAGTTGAAGGATTTGTAATGGGTTGCGACAGCTTTTGGTGCTGGCATCTCTCAAGGCCTCCTATCATTTGTGTTTTAAATATAGCTGGCCGAGCTTATGGAACATGTGAGAAATATGAAGGGATTCGGATCCCTGCCCTCTCCCCATTTTTGTTTTTTCTTTATGTACTTTCCCTCTGGCTTAGCAAATTTCCTTTGCGAAGTGGATTTAAAAAAAAAGTTTCCTTAGTCATTAATTTTTGTTTTCGGATGGACTTTTTTTAAAAGAAAATTCATCTGGGTAAGTTTCCCTTGTTGGTTAATCTTTCCTTCGTAATAGGTGCACCTGAAGAAGGGCATCTCTTGATGTAGAGGGATTACCTCGTCCCTTTTCCCGCACGCCTGTTGTTACAATCATCTCACTCAATCAAGTCAAGATCGGTCTGATCAATAGAGCCTTCTTGCTATGGATCAAGTCAATAAAGTCCAAATGATTATTTTGATTACCGGTCAAGTGTTCACTGAAAACATAAACCAGGGGAGAATTTTATTGAAGCTTTACATATTTGCTACCTGAGCTCATCCTGTTCAAAGAAAACAAAGCCATGGTTTTGACAGGATTAGAAACCTCTTTATTTGCTGAGGTTCTTGTTAATGTAAGGTAGTTTATACTGTTTATTCAACTTGTATGTCGCTGGTGTTTCCAGAACAACACAAGATCATGCACAATGAATCACCCTCTTCGAAATTGATTACTCATCATCAGATCTTATATAATGGAAGTCCCTTTAATGTTTTTCTTTATATAACTACAACTGACATTATTTGTGTCTGCTTACATAGGTACGTTGAGGAAAACATTTGCTTGGCATATATCTACCTTAAATAATGTATCACATTTTTCAAACACAAAGCATTCTATGAATGCAAATAACCCATTAGTTGTGTGCTCTAACTTTGCACCCAGTTGCACCCTAACCTTGTGTCCCTCAAACTCATTCCAAAACCTAAGATAATAAGTCTACATCAACAAGTATCATGCCAAATTAACATGATTTTTTGAGGTGTCATAGAATAGAGAGAAAAAAGCTTTTCCAATACTCATCATTACTTATTCATTAAGTCCTGCCTTTTTGATGCACCCATGTGGCATCAAATTATTTGTTGCTTTTTCAATGTGACTTGTTTTAAAAAGTTTACTTCATTTAATTATTGGTGATGATAGTCCACAGTAATAACTTTGTTTATAGTGGTAAAATAAATATTATTTGAGTGCGCCTATGCATTGGCAACTATAAGAACATGTGAGCTACTGGGCCCTTTCCACTACACTTAGAAGACTAATTCTACGAGTTAAAAAACTTAAATATCAATTATTTTGTATTATATCAAATGCTATTAATGGCCAAATGTATGGGCTAGTACTAAGGGTTGGGTAGTTACAGCTTGGTAAGGTTTAAAGTGTTTGTAGAAAAAGATAAATTATTAAAATACAAATTATAATACAACATATGGTGAGCACATGAAACAGAAAGTTATCATCAAAAGAAACCATGACATAGTAGTTCCAAAAAAATTGTGTAATGTTGAATATCAAATTGCACAAAGGTATGAATTATGTAGTTCTGAGTTAATGTTGAATCAGAGACCAACCAATTCTTTGTCTACTGGATGATCCAATTTACCGGATGATATGCTAGCCTAACTTTGATAAAGTCAAGACTTCAAAGTCAACTAGGTGTTGTAAAATTAGAATTGCTTACTCCAATGGACTTTGGCTCTCCCAGCGAATGATCATTTCACAATTTTGTTGTTGGGGACTCAAAGGCTCCTTGTTCAAACCTATCTCCTCTCAAAAGATGCCATCTCTTTCTTCTACCCTCCCAACAACTATTGAGGACCCTAGGATCTTTTTGGAGGATCAAGTTTTCTTTTGATTATCTTTAAATTTGCTGAATACAAAGATTTTTTTATTTGCAAGAGGACTTTTCATCTTCAAGAAGGTTGGTCTCTACATTCATTACTAGTCATATAGTTATAATTTGGATACGGAGACTCTCCTATTTGAGTGGATTAATGGCTTTCTCTGCGAGACACAAATTTCATGTGATAGTGGGATCAGAGAAGCTTTAAAACATGTCCAAGAGAATCCTTTCGGTTGCTGCAATATTTGAACTTCTCTCTTCAACTCAGTTGTAACTCTTTATAATAAAATCTCCCAAAAGAGGTCATTGTATTCATGGAATTCCTTAGTGTTTAATAATGTTGGTTGTAAAGAACTGTTGCTAGCTGCCTATGAATGTTAAATAATGCAGTAGATGTTTAGGGAGTGTGTGAGAGCATTAAAGAGTTGTATGGTGTAGGACAATGTGGCTATAGACAAGAGGAAGTCCTTGTAAACCTTGTTTTGGGAAAGAAATAATATAGCAGCTCTTGATATGGTGGCTTGAGAAGGAACTGAACTTCACTCTTCTGGGCTTTTTTCTCAAGTTGGGTTACATTGCAGGTTTTCTCATTTTGATAATGCTCCTTGCTTGCATTTCCAAACTTTAATACTTTGTTCTAAATTTTAAGATCGAAGAGTAGGTACTGATTTTCATTAAATTCACGCCAGGAATGGCAACTATGCAGTCAATTAACATTAGTGAAGAAATGGATTTGTGCTAGTGAATCAAGATGTGGAATATCCACCCTGATTATGGATCAGTTGTAATTTTCATCATATACAAATTGGCCTCTTTGTCCATTCCACAAGAATTCCAGTCTATGCATGAGGCATTACTCTCTTAGGTTTAAAGGATTATATATTATATATTGTACGTAAAGGAATGATTTTCTTGATTTTATCACTAGTAAAAGGCCATCTCATGAATGTACTAGACAGTGGGCACTGACCAGGTTGTAAAATTATTGTCTAATATGCGTTTAGTAAAGTTAAAATTTGTTGATTTACATTATGTATTAGTCTGCTGAGGGAATAGACTGCTTACATTAGTACAAGCAGTGAGCTCACTCGGTTTTTATATTTCAGTGCACAGTATGATTAAATGCGAGATTGTAACTGCACAATATATTTATAATTCATCTATGCATTGCCAAGATGGTATTAACTATCTTCTGGCAGAGAGCAGGGCATGCCAGGATGTTTAGTTATCCTGATTCTTTATCAATAAAATAGGTTATGCAACCCTCTCACATCATTTTTGAAGCCTCTGCACATCTTATAAAAGAATCAATAAGAAACCGTTGCCTGTGTCAAAGAGGCATGACCACAGAATCACCATCTAAAACATGATAAAAGACTAGAGTTACTATTGGATTTTATGATACGTTCTATTAAATTGCAGCTTCGACTGTTTATGTGAGGATCATCTTTGGTTCTAATTGTTGCTGGTCTTTCCTAAAAGCAAGTTGAAAGAACATTTAAAAATTTGCATCATAAAGCAATTTGGAGAGAAGCTGCAATCATTAAGAAGTTAGGCATTAAGTATAATCACAAAGAAAAATAACCTAAGTAGCCGGTTCGCAGGGTTTTGGCCCGGGTCCTGGTCCGGGTTCGCACTGGGTCCGGGTCCTTGTCCGGTCCTTCTATGGGTTCGGGTTTGGTTCCTCTGTGCGAAAAAGAACAATTTCAGACTTCGATTTAATTTGTTTTCTGCACATTGCTATTGGATGTCGAGGGTTCCGAGTTGCAGGCTACACCCGTGGGCCGTTACAGTAGTCGCGAAAATAAAACCGAGGCTTCCTGGATGGTGCAGAGCCTTTCTGTAAAATTGTTACAGTAGTCACGAAAATAAAACCGAGGGTTCCTGGATGGTGCAGAGCGATACAGATGAACGAAGATACGTATATGCTTAGGTGAAGACAAGTCTAGGTAGATTCTCTATATTTTAGAATGCAAGTCAAATTAAATTATTATACTATATATATTAGCAATAATTGTTTTATATTTATCATAATATATATAGTTGCCAATATAAATTTAATATATTTATCATAATATATATAGTTGCAACTTCCAGACTAAATTTATAATATATATAGTATAATAATTTAATTTGTATTTATTATTTGTTATTATAATTTTTAAAAATAAATTATTAATATAAATATAATAATATAATAATAAATTATTTATAATATAAATATGATAAATATAAATATTAGCAATAATTGTTTTATAAATTTATAATATATATAGTATAATAATTTAATTTGTATTTATTATTTGTTATTATAATTATATAATTATAAATATAGCTTATAAATTTATAGACTTATAAAGTTATAATTAATTGTTAACTGATTAATTAAAATTTTATATTAATAATTTATTTTTAACAATAAATTTATATATTTTTTACATGTTTTTGTAATTTGTACTAACGAACCCAAGACGAACCGAACCCACCCCCAAAAAATTTTGCCGAACCGGCGAACCGAACCCGCGAACCCGAACCCGAACCCGAACCGGCTACTTAGAAAATAACCAACAGCGTGCAAAAGTAGGCATAGTAAATACAAAATGCCGAAAGAAATTTACAGTTATATAAACATTCTTCTCTTGAAGTTTATAGTAACATAAATGCATCTACCATTCTTTGGTCTCTGTCTACCGAATTAAATTCAAACAACACTTTCTTGGTTATAGTGCCATCAACATCAACTATTTGTGTGTTCCACTTCCTTAAATAAATTTGAGCATCCACCTGTCCAAATCAAGTGCATAAGTTAACAATTTAAAACACTTATAACATATATGCATATAAAATCCCAGACCATATTTTTTCATATAAAATAAATTTGAAACATCTGAAACAACTATTCGTGTGTTCCACTTCCATAAACAAATTTAAGCATCCACCTGTCCAAATCAAGTGCATAAGTTAACAATTTAAAACACTTGTAACATATATGCATATAAAATCCCAGACCATATTTTTTCTTTCTGTAACAAGTCTGTTGCTTGCCTAGCACCCTTGTTGAAAATGTAAAGGTGATTATGTTCTGTCCTTTAAGGTTCAAGGATGCCAACTGTTCTGATGTTGGAGTATTTGACTGCATTTTTATTTTACCGGTTTTTCTATAATAGTCATTCAATGACCCCATCAAAAGAATTTTGCAAAGCAACTTACGGCTCACCAATCAAATCATTTCTTGCTATTGTCTAGGCAGAGAAGCTTCTTTGAGGAACCTTACTTCTCCGGAACAGAGAATGCCAGAGTTTCCAACCGCCACGAGGTGAAACAAAAGAGTCGGAAGCATACTTTTCTAATGTTTTTTCTACCCGCTCACCCGCTTAACATTGTATAGCACCCTCTGATTGAACTGGGCCTTCCAGACCAAAAGCAACCATTTCTAGAATTATGGATGCAGCTGCATCCCAAGGGAAATAATGACCTCCAATTTTCACTACAAGGTTTTCATTCTTTGTAATGGCTGGACCTGAATTATGGAACTGCTCTACTGACACCCGGAAAGAATCAAAAGCCTGACATGCAGCATCGCTTCCCATTCCTTCAAAGAGTAGGTGCCTACAAAGAGAAAGTTCTATACATACAAATATCAGTCACAAATACAAAAATGGCAACTAAAGAAATTTAAAAATACAACCAAAAGAAATTTAGATATACAGCCAAGAGGAATTAGCCTTATTATTGTCTGACTTTGTATAAGCAAGAAAATAATGTTGTCTTTAAAGCAAACCTAGTTTAAAGTGGAAATAGAATAAAGCCCTAGAACTTGCTCCCTATATAACTAGTAACACAGTAACACTCTAAATCCTAGCAAAATTGTTAGAATATTGTGAAAGCGGTTGTATAGCACCCTCTGATTGATCTGGGCCTTCCAGACCAAAAGCAACCATTTCTAGAATTATGGATGCAGCTGCATCCCAAGGGAAATAATGACATCCAATTTTCACAAGGTTTTCATTCTTTGTAATGGCTGGACCTGAATTATGGATCCGCTCTTCTGACACCCAGAAAGAATCAAAAGCCTGACATACAGCATCACTTCCCATTCCTTCAAAAGAGTAGGTGCCTACAAAGAGAAAATTCTATCCGTACAAATATCATTGTCACAAATACAAAAATGGCAACTAAAGAAATTTAAAAATACAACCAAAAGAAATTTAAATATACAGCCAAGAGGAATTAGCCTTATTATTATCTGACTTTGTATAAGCAAGAAAATAATGTTGTCTTTAAAGCAAATCTAGTTTAAAGTGGAAATAGAATAAAGCCCTAGAACTTGCTCCCTATATAACTAGTAACACAGGAACACTCTAAATCCTAGCAAAATTGTTAGAATATTGTGAAAAGCAGTATTTAGAATATAGTGTAAGGTTGAACCCTTGCAATTGCAGTTCCTGCTATATTCCAATTTTTCAGACTTTCAGTAGAAGCTTCTCTTGTGGCCCAATCATGTATTGTTTCTTTCTCAAAAGCTCTTGATTCTTTAATTTGGAAATCAGAGAAATGGTTCTCTAGACTTATTTCTTGTTTTAAACAGTTAGGATTAAAATCTAGGGAACGACTATATACACAATTAGCATCTGCCTTTTCTATATCGGAGAAATGGTTTTCCAAATTAGGTAAAGAGCCTGACTTTTGTATAGCATCTCCTCTGCCTTCCATGTGCAGTGCAGGCATATTTATAGGGATAGCTTCAGCCCTCAATACCTGAGATACATTACCATTTAAATGTTCCAAGTTGCAGTGATCTGTAACATCTGTTCCATTCACATTCAAACTAGGAATTGTGTGACACTCATCAAGCAGCTGACCAGAAAGGGCTAGTTCTTCACTTTGATAGTCATTTCCAGTCTGTCTTTGCATTTTCTCTACTTGTCCTGTCAGAAAGGGCGTGCTGTGCTCTCTTGTTCCTTCCTTGATATGTGGCCTTAGGTCAGAAAGTGCTAAACAACCATTCAAGACATATTCATCATTAAAGGCCAATTCCAGATCTTCCCTGCTCTCCTTCCTTATCATTTGATTTGAATAGGTTTCCTTGGTTTGAATGCAGCATTCGTTGGCTTTTACAAAATTCTTGTTGCTAAAAACTGAATCTAACTTGTATACTTCATGCTGCTTGGAAACACTAAGAGAAGCACTCAAGTCATATTGCATCTGAAATTTTAGTCTCGATGTATCATCTAGCATATCATGCATCATATTATTACAAGTCACAGCAACGTCCATGTCTTCCTGTGGATTTATGCTGCTGAAGGCTTCTTCAGATACCAAAGTCTCATTAGCTCTGTTTTCTCTGGGGGTGTCGAAATCACAAAAAGATCCAACCTCCTCTTTTGGAGGAGGCATAATAGGAATGGTGGCTTCCTCATCTGGTTTTGCACTCATTTTTTTTCGTTTCGTCATTTCTATGGAATCTACTTTTCAATGTAATGGTTAGCTAGAAGTGAGGGTTGGAAATTAGAGTTCAGGAGGGTTTTAAATGATGTTGGAAATATAAAACAAGTTTTATATACAACGTTTACAGCTGTGTAGAAATTGTATATCAGGTTTACACGCAATCATATACAGAGGGTGACAAGGTGTATATATTTACAAGTTTAGAAGTCTGGTGTAAAATGTTTTTATAAGTTTGTGACACAAATACCTACATACTTCTGAAAGCTTGTAAATTTATAAATCTATAGGGGAGGCTTCTGAGATTCTGGCAGGTGCTCTTATGTAAAGTTGGGCTTTCTAAAACCTTCTCGGAAGGTTCTATGCAATATTAGGAATTTTCTTCAAGGAAAAGTCCTCATGGCATGTGAGAATATCTGATACTCGACAGGTTTTTGGAAGTAGTCCTGGAGGGGAAACGTGTAAAGGTTTAGAACAAATTCTTAAGCCAATAACACAACTTCTACTCACCCTTTTTAATAGATGCTAGAAATCTCTCTTTGAACAAGCTCTTTGAGTTTTTTGATAATATTCTATTCTGTGAGGCTATCGGCTGATAAGAAATTTTGTAACCTTTTCATGGGACCTTTATTTTATAAAAGTTCACAGGGTCTGTAAGTATATTCAGAAAGGTTTAGAAGTTGGTGAATTATTTGCATGTATCTTATACAGGAATGGTTTACTCCCAAGTTCTCACGAGGATTGGTCATGTGGTTGAAATCTAACAAGTATAAAATTTGATCAGTATTGGCATGTGAAAAGGGCTTATATGTCATGTTGTGTATTTGGAACTTAGTAACTAATCCAGATACTTCATTAGAGATGTTATTTCTTTTGCATTGAAAAACTCTTAAAACTCTCGAAGATTATTTGTATCATTATTATTGATTTATAGTGCAAGGATCTTGTCCGTGATTTTGGTGTTTCTTGTACTTTATAGTACACAGTCGTTTTACTTGAAAGAATGGGTGTAGAAACTGAGGATAGATCTTCCATATCTAGTGCATTTGTAGCATGCTTGGGGAGTATGTTGTTTATTATGATTTAAATTATATGAGTGCATGAGAAAAGTACAGTTGATATACAGCCTGGAGTAGATTCCACAAATGCCATAGAACTGTTAATGGTAGGTTAAGTGACTTTTATGTAGTTCGTTTGGTAGTGAACAAGCCATAGTGATAGAGCATCACAGATCTGATTCTCATGTTTTGTAGCCTGTACCTATGGCTAACCTACAAGGAAATGCATTTTCTAAAAGTTTGTTTTTAGTATTATTCTTTTGAAGGATGCTTGTTAATCATTTCCCACTGTATTGAGTGCAAGGGGCTATATATCTATATATTTTCACACAAATGGAATGCATATCTAAAACATTCATTTAAGGAGTTAAGTTAATCAATATCAACTAAGCTATTATATTAAGTTTTTGAATAACTGGAAATAGGCAGGGTATGAGGGTTTACTTTAGGTAGCTAAAGGAGCATTCGTCTGTTACCTGCAATTCTAGTGTAACTTTGCTAATAGATTTTAGTCTTAAGATGTAGTTGCAGTATTTTTAATTTTATCATTATGTTGGCGACCTTTCTTTTTCCTTGTGCCTCGAGTCCTATGAACACAAGGTTTGCTGCCTTGAATCTTCTTATCATGGTCCTTTTGTGACCTCAAGTTGTATCAGTTTTCTCCTTGGACTTTTTGCCATTCCTTGGATCCTCTATTGGAGTTGTTGATTCAATTTATTTTATTTACAGCACACCCAATGGTTGTTCTGGTCATTGATTATTCACCTAGAACTGATCCACCTAATCCTTGTTTGTTAAATTTGGTCCTTTATTTCACTGTTTTATTTGTCTGATAAAAAATGGTATCTCACATACTTACTCCAAAGGTTTTGGAGCTTGTCACCCCTCTTTTGAATGTAAATAAGCATTATGGTTTATTTAAAACTGATCCACCTATTCCTTGTTTGCTAAATTTGGTGCTAATTTTGGTCTTTTATTTCACTGTCTTATTTGTCTGATAAAAATGGTATATTGCATACTTACTCCAAAGGTTTTGTAGCTTGTTACTGCTTGCTTTGTTTCTTGCTAACAACATATTCCAAATATATGTACAGGTTGGTAACAGGATTATCAAGAAGAGAATTCATGTACGAATTGAGCACGTCCAACCATCCCGGTGCCAAGAAGATTTTAAGTTGAGGATACAGAAAAATGATGAATTGAAGGTAGAGGCAAAGAAACTTGGCAAGATTATCAGCACCAAGAGGCAACCTGAGGGACCTAAACCAGGGTTTATTGTTGAGTGTGCTACTTTGGAGACCGTTACACCCATTCCATATGATGTTGTTAATGACTTGAAGGGTGGATACTGAGTTTGTAAGAGTAATTGTTTAGTGATGATTATTTTATAGGCCAGTTGAATTTTTGCAGATCATATTTTGAAATTTTTATGGAGGAATCCAGTTTTTTTTACATGCTTTGTCTACTATGTTTTGATAAAAACAAATGAGATATTTATATTCAATAGGAAGTGCAAGGTGCCGGATAAAGCTTGGCATGAACACCAGTGTCCTTAGACATTGAACATGATTTGCTCTGCCACATTGCCACATAATTATGAATGATCTTGTGTTTTGGATAAGAGATAACAACCTCATCTGTTGTGATCGTATCTTACTCTGGTCTCTTTTGGTATGTTCTGAGCTATTTTATGGAGGTGATTGAAGGGATTTGGTCCATGGTAAATGTTAGGAGGTTTGAAAGAGGCTTGGGGTTTTATTTTATCTTTTCTTTGGCTTTAGTTTTCTTATCATTGCAGTAAGTGGTTAGGGAATATTTGAGTAGAAGGTTTTTTTTTGTATTTTTTTTGTTGTTGCAGTTCTCTTAATGTTTTTTCTTCCTTGTGCCCTTGGTGGCTCTCATCCACATTCTCTGGGCTTGTGGGAATGTATTTTTCTCTTGCCGTGCTTGAGACTTTTACTTGGAAGTATTTAGACTTGTGAAACTAAATTCTAAAATTTGCTTTTCTATGTTTGAGCTCTGTGCGAACATCAATTATTCTGCTCTTAATTTACATCATAGTCTGCAGGGTGATCTGATGCTTTGAAAAGAGACTTACATTGCATAGTTACTCCAAACTTTATGTAGGAAACATGCTAGAACAAACCTTTGTTTGTTAGCCTTCATGTACACATCTGTAATATCTCTGAATTGGGCAAGGATTTGATGAAGATGCTTTTTCTCAGAGCAGCACTGTCCAAATGCTTTTGCCAAAGGGAAACTGCCTGTCTTTTTTTTTTTTTCATTTATTGTACCTTAAACTCGAGGGAAACTGCTCGTCCTTGACTTGTAGTTTGTTTTCTTTGTGGATTGCAATGTTTTAATTAATTACCTTGTCAACCTGTTTGGTACACGTGTAATAATAGAGGTAAGAAAGAGTTGCTGTTTTCATTTATCCCTTGACATCTGTTTATTTTTATTCTCCATTTCTTCCTTCATGATATTCTTTATCAGTTATGAGAAATTTGATAAGATCTAGGGCCTTTTTTAATATTGTGAATTATTGCATCCAATACAGCATTCTTTGTACCATTTTTAGGTTTTTTAGGAAAATTTAAGAGCTTTTTATTTCCTTTCAATACAGTTTATTAATTACAATAATGCTTTCTATTCCCAATATCAATTGTTTTTTTTTCTTTCAATTTAAATTCTGTCCAGTGTTTGATTCTAAGTTTGGGGCCATTTTATGAAGGTGTTTTCTTTTATCTGGCTCTTCGTATCTTTGTAATAAAGGACTCATTTTTCATTTATAGCACTTTAAGCCAGTGCAGAAACCATTGATGAACTGGAACATGGAACATGGTGCCATGGATTTACGCTGTCTTTAGTGTCTGCTTGTTAGATGTTTCTCTTTAGCTAGATATTCAGTATTTTACATTACTTTTTATCTTTTAGTTATTTAAAAAGTTAATTTGTTCCTTGAAATGTTATTTTGTATGAAACATGCTCTTATAACATGGATTCATCTCGGGGATTACATGACTTAAATCTAATACAAGCTACTTGGCCTGCTCTCTTGTGCACAGCCATGAATCCCATGGGCAAGCCCTAAAAGCCCATTTTCTCAATACTTTGTAAATCAGCATGTGCTCACAATGTGTCAAATTATTCCTTAAAAATTGTCTTTTTAAGGTGGCTCTGCCTATTTATAAATCAACAAGTCTAGTGCACTTCTAATTAGTTTCCACTAGTTCTGATGCAAAAATATAGCTCAAACGAGCACATATGCAGTGATTTGATTATGTTTACCACGGTTTTGTAATATGTTAATAAGTTCTATTAGCTTTTAGTTGAGGAAGATAACAGCCGAAACATTTTTGGTAATACTAAATAGGCTGTAAGACAAGCAGATTAAACACAATTTTTTTTTGATTATCCAAAGGCTTATTGAAGCATTCGAACTATTTTCTGTCTAATAGCAGAGTGCATTATTTACATGGGTGCATTGAAAAAGGTTGAAGCAACAGAATGTTTATCATGATAATTTAAAGAATAAACTAATTGTTCCTAGGAAGATAAATATTTTTCGCTGCTTCTTATACTCCTATAATTTCGTAAGGGGCAATAAAATTTTAATAAACAAGAGAAGGCTTCTTAATAAATAGCATTTTGGCTGTAGTTAGATTAAGAAATCCTTACTAGGACTATCAATCCAAATAACATCTAGATCTGTGACACTCGTACAAAACTCGAGCGTAAAAGAGATGTCAACCTGTCAAGGCTCAAATGATGATACTTGACCCCATACAGAGACCACTAGGTTTCCAATCTTCTAAACGTCAAGGCAGAGACAAAATTGTTAGGTTTTGGTGGCCCACGTTGCCTGATTGTTAAATTTGTTTTTTGAACTTTAGTGATACATCACTTGAAAGAATTTCCCAAAACAGAAGCTTCAAAGGGACAGCATTGATCGTTCAATCTCATCAAAAGGCAAGTGCCTTATTTTAATCTCGCCTTGGAGATATTTTGTAAGTTGATTTGTTATTAATTTAACTGACAATGCTCCTTAAGTTATGTAATTATAAGATGTCTGAAACGGGTAAGCACTGACCATCTGATCAAAGCTGCAACAACAGCTAGCAGTTGTCCGTTCTCTAAAAGCTTAAACTTTGAGAGCACAGCCTTGACTGTCGTATCAAAAACTAAATTGAAGTTTGTTATTCGGTTTTGGCCCAAGCTTTCTGCCTCATTATTTCTATTTCTCACAGTTGATTCAAGGTGAATTGAATGGCTGGCATTCCATCCTTTACAATCAAATTCAAAATGCTAGAAAGAAACAATGGTAGGTTTGTCATGTTCTCGGAATTGTAACACTAAGATATGAAGTGTTGAAAAGTAAAATGAATAAAATACATATTAAAATGTGCAAAGAGGAATATTAGCAATTTATTACTAGCACTTGCACCAAAAGGAGGTGCAATGATTATGTGGATTGTTTTTTATATTTCACCAAAAGGAGGTGCAACGATTATGCGGATTGTTTCAATTGTTTTTTATATTTCACCAAAAGGAGGTGCAATGATTAGGCCGATTATCTTTTATATTTGTGTCAGTTAAATCAAAATACATGTTTTAAAGTGATATTTTGCATGAAGCATGTTCCAAACTTTTTGTTAGTTCTTAATTTAGCATTAAAATATCCTATTTCATTGTTAGAAATAAATTTATTTGAGTAAAATTAAAATATGTTTAGTAAAATTATCTTTGGAAAAAAAATTCTTTTACACATATATAGATGAACATTGAGAAATGAATGACATTGTACATTATAGTACATGTTATGTTTGAACACTTGAAGGATAATTTTACAGTAATAAATAACTCATGTAGAACATCTTTAAGAATAGAATAATGATGTAAATAGACATGTTCATGTTTATATTAAAGAATAGAGAAATGATGTAACAAATATTTTACGTCAATTGTTTTTTATATTTCACCAAAAGGAGGTGCAATGATTAGGCCGATTGTCTTTTATATTTGTGTCAGTTAAATTAGAATACATGTTTTAAAGTGATATTTTGCATGAAGCATGTTCCAAACTTTTTGTTAGTTCTTAATTTAGCATTAAAATATCCTATTTCATTGTTATAAATAAATTTATTTGAGTAAAATTAAAATATGTTTAGTAACATAACCTTTGGAAAAAAAATCTTTTACACATATATAGATGAACATTGAGAAATGAATGACATTGTACATTATAGTACATGTTATGTTTGAACACTTGAAGGATAATTTTACAGTAATAAATAACTCATGTAGAACATCTTTAAGAATAGAATAATGATGTAAATAGACATGTTCATGTTTATATTAAAGAATAGAGAAATGATGTAACAAATATGTTGTGTAGACATTCTTAAATTTTTAAGGAAAAGTATTGTACATGTATATGCAAATGCTTTCCGTATTTCATAATTAGTAATATCAGATTCTCTGACAAGCTAAACCTTATTGGTTTATCAACATTCATTTAAACTACAATGCTCTCCATTTCATTCATTTTTTTAACATTGATTGTGCATAACACCACCAGTTGCCTTTAAAACTTTAGGCCATAATATAACTTGCAACAAGAAAAAGTAAAATCCAAGTCAGGTGGATATCAATGGATTGCTTTTTTCATACTTTTTTAAAAACCAACCAAATGAAATAAATAAATAAATAACCTATCATATTGGAATGCTGAGAATGATGTCCCTGTTGGAACAAAGCCAGTGATTAGTTTATATTTTAATGGAGAATTCTTAAAAAGAGATTTTGTAATGCACTCTGATATCCGCTGCATTTTCCCTGGGAGAAATGTAAATAACACATTATACATATGGAGGGATCAAAACAACTCTTGTAAAAAAGGTTTCAAATGAAACCACATGTGAGTTTGGTAAATTAGTTGCACACATAGACCAAGGAGTTACTATATTTCACAGACAAGCCATAAATTCACGTTAGTGAATATATAAACTACAAAGTTTATATTTTTACTCTAGATATGTTACAATGTAGAATCTTACACCTACTTCTAAGAAACAAGGGTATTCCAGTGTCTGTCGAGCTTTGAATCACTGGAGTTTTCATCATAGTCAGTTTAAAAAGAGTTTATCAGATTGGATGAAGATCTCTTAGCCCCATTGTTGGGAAAGAAGAAATACATACATATAAGACCTTAGATTTTTGGGAACAAATAAAGACTCTGAGAATGTCATTGGAGTGCTTTTCTCGCTACTTAAAACAATATAATACTTAAAACTGAAACAATAGAAAAACCAGTCTTTGACTTTGATTTGGAGCTATATATGTTTGTAGAAAATGTTGGTTTGAGCATAAATAATCTTGTGAATACAAATGTTGCTGTATTATCTAATTTTAAAACTTGAAATTCTGAACAACACTTTTATATAAAGATTTCTGAACAATGAAGATTATAAATCACAACTGGACCTTGGGATATGTAGAAATGAAATGAGACTAAGATAAAATAATGTAGGAGCATCCAAAGATATACACAATACTGCATGAAAAAAATGATTTTAAATTTGCTTTTTGTTTTGATTATGTTATTAGTTTCAGACTTATCTAGTTTTGAACTTGAAAAGGTTCTTTCATACTTTGTAAAATTTGGATGATTTTTCATAGTCTCGCCTGATGCCCTATTGAAGCCATGTACAAAGTTAGAGCCCTTCAACTTCTTTTAGTTTTTATCAAGAGGCAAAATCAAAATACGAAGAATGTGAGTCGATAGAAAAGAGGTGTGGAAACTTTAGAAGATTTTTTTATTAAAAAATAAATATACAAAATAGAAGGGAGGCGCCATAAAGATATACAAAAGATGAGATTAAAAAATTAAAAAAAATCAAATTAGGCATGGGCAGATTGAGAGAAAGAATTACAGAGAAAAGACAGATTAAAGGAAGAAGATAAAGCAATAGGTTGCAGGCTTTTAGGAGGAATTTAAAATGAAAATAGAGAATATAAATGGATGGGGGAATGAAAATGAGGAAAAGAGAAAAAAATAGAAGACATGGGGCACATTGGAAGTGACAAATTAAGAGAAAAAAATGAATAGTGAAAGAAGAGTAGAATAAAAGAATAATATAAGACGAGGTTGTGCATATACAAAAAAGAGAGGAAGATAACTAAAGGTTGTGTGAATATAACGAAGAATTATAGGAATCTAGAAAAAAATAAAAAACTAAAGGGAGAAGAGATAATAATAGGTGTGGGATATAGAGGATAACAGGGCACAAACAAAATTGGAAGTCTCCAGATTGTGTTGACTGTCTGAGAAATGAAAATAAATACCAATTTTACATATTTATTGGTGAAAATAAAAATATATATTTTTCTTTAATCTTTTAATGTTCCAAAATTCTGAAATAATTTGATGAATTCATTAGGTCAAGAATGAATGAGTGAATGTGTGTGGAAATTGTATTCCTAAATTGAAATAAATTGGAAAATTGATTAGTTGCTTGATTTGATTGTCAAATAAGAGATTCAGAGTATGCCCATACTATAAAGTTACATCAACTTACCCATTAATCAATGCATAAGAAACTATTTTGTTTAAATGAACCCATAAAATAAGAGAAATGAACATAGATTTCATTTTCACCGGTACATTATTATAGAGAATTAAAAGATCCATTATATTGTCTCTGTTAAATAGCATTAGCTCATACTTTTTTCTTGTACACTTTGTTTGGAATATTATTTTGGTTATACCAAACCAAATTCTCATTGTGTCAAAACTAACACCTCATTATAACTATACCAAAGCAAAGGGTACCATATTAGTGGGGATATGAAATGGAAACATCCATTGAAGAAACTCCAACAAATAATCAGTCATCATTTCTGAGCCTCTCTACTGGAAAGTTGTTTTTCCCGACGCGAGACAACTTTCCCTACATTTAACAAATAACTAACAAAATTGTTTTTCCTAGGGTTAAGATTTTGTTTATGGGTAGACCTTTGTAGAGGTGAAATTACTGATCAAAGCTCCAAGAATAATAGCACGAGTTCAAGTAAAGGCCTTGGGAATGCACCTTCTACACAACATTTTTAGATATTGTGCAACCTTACAAGTAGAGGTTGGCTGTGAACCAAAGTTTGAAGGAAGTTGCCAAAATGGCAAATAGTTGTTTAAGGGTTCGGTTTTGGAGCCTATGATTGAACCGATGGATGAGAATTTCAATAAAGAACAAAAATTTGCAACCCTTGTTCAAAAATTTGAAGGAAGAACCAAAGTTCAAAAGAAATTGTCAAAATGTCAAAGAGTTGCTTAAGGGCTCGGTTCTAGGGCCTTCAAAAGAGCCATGGAATGGAAATTTAGAGAAAGATCCAAAGTTTGAAGGAAGGTGCAAAAATGTCAGAGAGTTGCTTAAGGGTTTGGTTCTAGGGCTTGCAAATGAGTCGTGCGATGAAAATGTGAAGAAATCTAGTGGAGATAGAGGCAAGAAGCATGGAAACAAAGTCATTGATAAACGTGTCAAGAAATATAGCAGAATTTCAGCCAAGAAGTAAAAAGCTCAGTGATTCAGACAATAATTTAGTTCAAAAGGCTGCATATATGCGGTTTCACATTCCAAAAATTAGAAATCACTGAAATTGAACAAGTGATTTACCTCAAGAGTCTGGTCAAATTGTGTCGTGGTGTGAATGATGCTGATGAGGAACAATGGGAAAAACCCTACCACGGTAGAATATTGGCAAATGAGATGACCAAAAACCTATCCTCCCTTTAGTTTCACAGTAAACAAAAGTACATTTGAAAAAATGGCAGTTTGAGGGTTGATGGTGTTCAATTTTATGTGGAATTTTTGCGAGTTTTGCTGCAACTTTATTGCATAATGGCGGTCATGGTTGTCGGTGTGTTGTTGTAGCAGCAACATAATGCTAGTCGTGGTTGTGGCGATATTTTCCGTGCTTTGTTGCATAAATAAAGATTAGAAAGATACCCATTTTTTAGTGATGCATTTTCGATTTTTTACCCGGTGAAACTCTTTTTCGGCGAAATTATTTCTGGCGTGAGACAAATTCAGTGGGTTGTGCCCACAATAAATAGTCTATCTACTAATTATCATAATTATAATTATCGAATATAATAATATTAATATCAACAATGCAAAATACATATTAACAATTGATATTATTATAATTATTACAATTTAAATATTATTATTATAATTATAAACATTATAATTTTAAATATGATATTGGCAATTTAAATATCATTAATCATTGTAGTACATAAATATATTACAATTATTTTATATTACAACTTTCTATTGTCAATTTAAAGGAAAACTGATATAAAAATAATGATAATAAATATACCTCTAACAAGAAACATTTAATATTAAAATATATGGTCAGTAGGAGCATTAGTCAACCGATTAAAAGATTAGGAAACAAACAAAGTCATCTCTCTTAGAGCCACGATGGGAAATAGGCATGAAGGGAGGTAACTAACAAAATAATATGTAAATCCGTTCACGCAAACTAAAAGACGTCACTTTTCAAAGAGACAACCATCCATCTCAAAGTGAGATAAATAGGGAAGGCATCAAATAGAAGGGATATATATTTAGGGTAGAAAATAAAA
>VDFB02275013.1:0-43041 GCA_007258455.2 Sequoia sempervirens
TTTTGGTCTTTTATTTCACTGTCTTATTTGTCTGATAAAAATGGTATATTGCATACTTACTCCAAAGGTTTTGTAGCTTGTTACTGCTTGCTTTGTTTCTTGCTAACAACATATTCCAAATATATGTACAGGTTGGTAACAGGATTATCAAGAAGAGAATTCATGTACGAATTGAGCACGTCCAACCATCCCGGTGCCAAGAAGATTTTAAGTTGAGGATACAGAAAAATGATGAATTGAAGGTAGAGGCAAAGAAACTTGGCAAGATTATCAGCACCAAGAGGCAACCTGAGGGACCTAAACCAGGGTTTATTGTTGAGTGTGCTACTTTGGAGACCGTTACACCCATTCCATATGATGTTGTTAATGACTTGAAGGGTGGATACTGAGTTCGTAAGAGTAATTGTTTAGTGATGATTATTTTATAGGCCAGTTGAATTTTTGCAGATCATATTTTGAAATTTTTATGGAGGAATCCAGTTTTTTTTACATGCTTTGTCTACTATGTTTTGATAAAAACAAATGAGATATTTATATTCAATAGGAAGTGCAAGGTGCCGGATAAAGCTTGGCATGAACACCAGTGTCCTTAGACATTGAACATGATTTGCTCTGCCACATTGCCACATAATTATGAATGATCTTGTGTTTTGGATAAGAGATAACAACCTCATCTGTTGTGATCGTATCTTACTCTGGTCTCTTTTGGTATGTTCTGAGCTATTTTATGGAGGTGATTGAAGGGATTTGGTCCATGGTAAATGTTAGGAGGTTTGAAAGAGGCTTGGGGTTTTATTTTATCTTTTCTTTGGCTTTAGTTTTCTTATCATTGCAGTAAGTGGTTAGGGAATATTTGAGTAGAAGGTTTTTTTTTGTATTTTTTTTGTTGTTGCAGTTCTCTTAATGTTTTTTCTTCCTTGTGCCCTTGGTGGCTCTCATCCACATTCTCTGGGCTTGTGGGAATGTATTTTTCTCTTGCCGTGCTTGAGACTTTTACTTGGAAGTATTTAGACTTGTGAAACTAAATTCTAAAATTTGCTTTTCTATGTTTGAGCTCTGTGCGAACATCAATTATTCTGCTCTTAATTTACATCATAGTCTGCAGGGTGATCTGATGCTTTGAAAAGAGACTTACATTGCATAGTTACTCCAAACTTTATGTAGGAAACATGCTAGAACAAACCTTTGTTTGTTAGCCTTCATGTACACATCTGTAATATCTCTGAATTGGGCAAGGATTTGATGAAGATGCTTTTTCTCAGAGCAGCACTGTCCAAATGCTTTTGCCAAAGGGAAACTGCCTGTCTTTTTTTTTTTTCATTTATTGTACCTTAAACTCAAGGGAAACTGCTCGTCCTTGACTTGTAGTTTGGTTTCTTTGTGGATTGCAATGTTTTAATTAATTACCTTGTCAACCTGTTTGGTACACGTGTAATAATAGAGGTAAGAAAGAGTTGCTGTTTTCATTTATCCCTTGACATCTGTTTATTTTTATTCTCCATTTCTTCCTTCATGATATTCTTTATCAGTTATGAGAAATTTGATAAGATCTAGGGCCTTTTTTAATATTGTGAATTATTGCATCCAATACAGCATTCTTTGTACCATTTTTAGGTTTTTTAGGAAAATTTAAGAGCTTTTTATTTCCTTTCAATACAGTTTATTAATTACAATAATGCTTTCTATTCCCAATATCAATTGTTTTTTTTTCTTTCAATTTAAATTCTGTCCAGTGTTTGATTCTAAGTTTGGGGCCATTTTATGAAGGTGTTTTCTTTTATCTGGCTCTTCGTATCTTTGTAATAAAGGACTCATTTTTCATTTATAGCACTTTAAGCCAGTGCAGAAACCATTGATGAACTGGAACATGGAACATGGTGCCATGGATTTACGCTGTCTTTAGTGTCTGCTTGTTAGATGTTTCTCTTTAGCTAGATATTCAGTATTTTACATTACTTTTTATCTTTTAGTTATTTAAAAAGTTAATTTGTTCCTTGAAATGTTATTTTGTATGAAACATGCTCTTATAACATGGATTCATCTCGGGGATTACATGACTTAAATCTAATACAAGCTACTTGGCCTGCTCTCTTGTGCACAGCCATGAATCCCATGGGCAAGCCCTAAAAGCCCATTTTCTCAATACTTTGTAAATCAGCATGTGCTCACAATGTGTCAAATTATTCCTTAAAAATTGTCTTTTTAAGGTGGCTCTGCCTATTTATAAATCAACAAGTCTAGTGCACTTCTAATTAGTTTCCACTAGTTCTGATGCAAAAATATAGCTCAAACGAGCACATATGCAGTGATTTGATTATGTTTACCACGGTTTTGTAATATGTTAATAAGTTCTATTAGCTTTTAGTTGAGGAAGATAACAGCCGAAACATTTTTGGTAATACTAAATAGGCTGTAAGACAAGCAGATTAAACACAATTTTTTTTTGATTATCCAAAGGCTTATTGAAGCATTCGAACTATTTTCTGTCTAATAGCAGAGTGCATTATTTACATGGGTGCATTGAAAAAAGGTTGAAGCAACAGAATGTTTATCATGATAATTTAAAGAATAAACTAATTGTTCCTAGGAAGATAAATATTTTTCGCTGCTTCTTATACTCCTATAATTTCGTAAGGGGCAATAAAATTTTAATAAACAAGAGAAGGCTTCTTAATAAATAGCATTTTGGCTGTAGTTAGATTAAGAAATCCTTACTAGGACTATCAATCCAAATAACATCTAGATCTGTGACACTCGTACAAAACTCGAGCGTAAAAGAGATGTCAACCTGTCAAGGCTCAAATGATGATACTTGACCCCATACAGAGACCACTAGGTTTCCAATCTTCTAAACGTCAAGGCAGAGACAAAATTGTTAGGTTTTGGTGGCCCACGTTGCCTGATTGTTAAATTTGTTTTTTGAACTTTAGTGATACATCACTTGAAAGAATTTCCCAAAACAGAAGCTTCAAAGGGACAGCATTGATCGTTCAATCTCATCAAAAGGCAAGTGCCTTATTTTAATCTCGCCTTGGAGATATTTTGTAAGTTGATTTGTTATTAATTTAACTGACAATGCTCCTTAAGTTATGTAATTATAAGATGTCTGAAACGGGTAAGCACTGACCATCTGATCAAAGCTGCAACAACAGCTAGCAGTTGTCCGTTCTCTAAAAGCTTAAACTTTGAGAGCACAGCCTTGACTGTCGTATCAAAAACTAAATTGAAGTTTGTTATTCGGTTTTGGCCCAAGCTTTCTGCCTCATTATTTCTATTTCTCACAGTTGATTCAAGGTGAATTGAATGGCTGGCATTCCATCCTTTACAATCAAATTCAAAATGCTAGAAAGAAACAATGGTAGGTTTGTCATGTTCTCGGAATTGTAACACTAAGATATGAAGTGTTGAAAAGTAAAATGAATAAAATACATATTAAAATGTGCAAAGAGGAATATTAGCAATTTATTACTAGCACTTGCACCAAAAGGAGGTGCAATGATTATGTGGATTGTTTTTTATATTTCACCAAAAGGAGGTGCAACGATTATGCGGATTGTTTCAATTGTTTTTTATATTTCACCAAAAGGAGGTGCAATGATTAGGCCGATTATCTTTTATATTTGTGTCAGTTAAATCAAAATACATGTTTTAAAGTGATATTTTGCATGAAGCATGTTCCAAACTTTTTGTTAGTTCTTAATTTAGCATTAAAATATCCTATTTCATTGTTAGAAATAAATTTATTTGAGTAAAATTAAAATATGTTTAGTAAAATTATCTTTGGAAAAAAAATTCTTTTACACATATATAGATGAACATTGAGAAATGAATGACATTGTACATTATAGTACATGTTATGTTTGAACACTTGAAGGATAATTTTACAGTAATAAATAACTCATGTAGAACATCTTTAAGAATAGAATAATGATGTAAATTGACATGTTCATGTTTATATTAAAGAATAGAGAAATGATGTAACAAATATTTTACGTCAATTGTTTTTTATATTTCACCAAAAGGAGGTGCAATGATTAGGCCAATTGTCTTTTATATTTGTGTCAGTTAAATTAGAATACATGTTTTAAAGTGATATTTTGCATGAAGCATGTTCCAAACTTTTTGTTAGTTCTTAATTTAGCATTAAAATATACTATTTCATTGTTATAAATAAATTTATTTGAGTAAAATTAAAATATGTTGAGTAACATAACCTTTGGAAAAAAAAATCTTTTACACATATATAGATGAACATTGAGAAATGAATGACATTGTACATTATAGTACATGTTATGTTTGAACACTTGAAGGATAATTTTACAGTAATAAATAACTCATGTAGAACATCTTTAAGAATAGAATAATGATGTAAATAGACATGTTCATGTTTATATTAAAGAATAGAGAAATGATGTAACAAATATGTTGTGTAGACATTCTTAAATTTTTAAGGAAAAGTATTGTACATGTATATGCAAATGCTTTCCGTATTTCATAATTAGTAATATCAGATTCTCTGACAAGCTAAACCTTATTGGTTTATCAACATTCATTTAAACTACAATGCTCTCCATTTCATTCATTTTTTTAACATTGATTGTGCATAACACCACCAGTTGCCTTTAAAACTTTAGGCCATAATATAACTTGCAACAAGAAAAAGTAAAATCCAAGTCAGGTGGATATCAATGGATTGCTTTTTTCATACTTTTTTAAAAACCAACCAAATGAAATAAATAAATAAATAACCTATCATATTGGAATGCTGAGAATGATGTCCCTGTTGGAACAAAGCCAGTGATTAGTTTATATTTTAATGGAGAATTCTTAAAAAGAGATTTTGTAATGCACTCTGATATCCGCTGCATTTTCCCTGGGAGAAATGTAAATAACACATTATACATATGGAGGGATCAAAACAACTCTTGTAAAAAAGGTTTCAAATGAAACCACATGTGAGTTTGGTAAATTAGTTGCACACATAGACCAAGGAGTTACTATATTTCACAGACAAGCCATAAATTCACGTTAGTGAATATATAAACTACAAAGTTTATATTTTTACTCTAGATATGTTACAATGTAGAATCTTACACCTACTTCTAAGAAACAAGGGTATTCCAGTGTCTGTCGAGCTTTGAATCACTGGAGTTTTCATCATAGTCAGTTTAAAAAGAGTTTATCAGATTGGATGAAGATCTCTTAGCCCCATTGTTGGGAAAGAAGAAATACATACATATAAGACCTTAGATTTTTGGGAACAAATAAAGACTCTGAGAATGTCATTGGAGTGCTTTTCTCGCTACTTAAAACAATATAATACTTAAAACTGAAACAATAGAAAAACCAGTCTTTGACTTTGATTTGGAGCTATATATGTTTGTAGAAAATGTTGGTTTGAGCATAAATAATCTTGTGAATACAAATGTTGCTGTATTATCTAATTTTAAAACTTGAAATTCTGAACAACACTTTTATATAAAGATTTCTGAACAATGAAGATTATAAATCACAACTGGACCTTGGGATATGTAGAAATGAAATGAGACTAAGATAAAATAATGTAGGAGCATCCAAAGATATACACAATACTGCATGAAAAAAATGATTTTAAATTTGCTTTTTGTTTTGATTATGTTATTAGTTTCAGACTTATCTAGTTTTGAACTTGAAAAGGTTCTTTCATACTTTGTAAAATTTGGATGATTTTTCATAGTCTCGCCTGATGCCCTATTGAAGCCATGTACAAAGTTAGAGCCCTTCAACTTCTTTTAGTTTTTATCAAGAGGCAAAATCAAAATACGAAGAATGTGAGTCGATAGAAAAGAGGTGTGGAAACTTTAGAAGATTTTTTTATTAAAAAATAAATATACAAAATAGAAGGGAGGCGCCATAAAGATATACAAAAGATGAGATTAAAAAATTAAAAAAAATCAAATTAGGCATGGGCAGATTGAGAGAAAGAATTACAGAGAAAAGACAGATTAAAGGAAGAAGATAAAGCAATAGGTTGCAGGCTTTTAGGAGGAATTTAAAATGAAAATAGAGAATATAAATGGATGGGGGAATGAAAATGAGGAAAAGAGAAAAAAATAGAAGACATGGGGCACATTGGAAGTGACAAATTAAGAGAAAAAAATGAATAGTGAAAGAAGAGTAGAATAAAAGAATAATATAAGACGAGGTTGTGCATATACAAAAAAGAGAGGAAGATAACTAAAGGTTGTGTGAATATAACGAAGAATTATAGGAATCTAGAAAAAAATAAAAAACTAAAGGGAGAAGAGATAATAATAGGTGTGGGATATAGAGGATAACAGGGCACAAACAAAATTGGAAGTCTCCAGATTGTGTTGACTGTCTGAGAAATGAAAATAAATACCAATTTTACATATTTATTGGTGAAAATAAAAATATATATTTTTCTTTAATCTTTTAATGTTCCAAAATTCTGAAATAATTTGATGAATTCATTAGGTCAAGAATGAATGAGTGAATGTGTGTGGAAATTGTATTCCTAAATTGAAATAAATTGGAAAATTGATTAGTTGCTTGATTTGATTGTCAAATAAGAGATTCAGAGTATGCCCATACTATAAAGTTACATCAACTTACCCATTAATCAATGCATAAGAAACTATTTTGTTTAAATGAACCCATAAAATAAGAGAAATGAACATAGATTTCATTTTCACCGGTACATTATTATAGAGAATTAAAAGATCCATTATATTGTCTCTGTTAAATAGCATTAGCTCATACTTTTTTCTTGTACACTTTGTCTGGAATATTATTTTTGTTATACCAAACCAAATTCTCATTGTGTCAAAACTAACACCTCATTATAACTATACCAAAGCAAAGGGTACCATATTAGTGGGGATATGAAATGGAAACATCCATTGAAGAAACTCCAACAAATAATCAGTCATCATTTCTGAGCCTCTCTACTGGAAAGTTGTTTTTCCCGACGCGAGACAACTTTCCCTACATTTAACAAATAACTAACAAAATTGTTTTTCCTAGGGTTAAGATTTTGTTTATGGGTAGACCTTTGTAGAGGTGAAATTACTGATCAAATCTCCAAGAATAATAGCACGAGTTCAAGTAAAGGCCTTGGGAATGCACCTTCTACACAACATTTTTAGATATTGTGCAACCTTACAAGTAGAGGTTGGCTGTGAACCAAAGTTTGAAGGAAGTTGCCAAAATGGCAAATAGTTGTTTAAGGGTTCTTTTTTGGAGCCTATGATTGAACCGATGGATGAGAATTTCAATAAAGAACAAAAATTTGCAACCCTTGTTCAAAAATTTGAAGGAAGAACCAAAGTTCAAAAGAAATTGTCAAAATGTCAAAGAGTTGCTTAAGGGCTCGGTTCTAGGGCCTTCAAAAGAGCCATGGAATGGAAATTTAGAGAAAGATCCAAAGTTTGAAGGAAGGTGCAAAAATGTCAGAGAGTTGCTTAAGGGTTTGGTTCTAGGGCTTGCAAATGAGTCGTGCGATGAAAATGTGAAGAAATCTAGTGGAGATAGAGGCAAGAAGCATGGAAACAAAGTCATTGATAAACGTGTCAAGAAATATAGCAGAATTTCAGCCAAGAAGTAAAAAGCTCAGTGATTCAGACAATAATTTAGTTCAAAAGGCTGCATATATGCGGTTTCACATTCCAAAAATTAGAAATCACTGAAATTGAACAAGTGATTTACCTCAAGAGTCTGGTCAAATTGTGTCGTGGTGTGAATGATGCTGATGAGGAACAATGGGAAAAACCCTACCACGGTAGAATATTGGCAAATGAGATGACCAAAAACCTATCCTCCCTTTAGTTTCACAGTAAACAAAAGTACATTTGAAAAAATGGCAGTTTGAGGGTTGATGGTGTTCAATTTTATGTGGAATTTTTGCGAGTTTTGCTGCAACTTTATTGCATAATGGCGGTCGTGGTTGTCGGTGTGTTGTTGTAGCAGCAACATAATGCTAGTCGTGGTTGTGGCGATATTTTCCGTGCTTTGTTGCATAAATAAAGATTAGAAAGATACCCATTTTTTAGTGATGCATTTTCGATTTTTTACCCGGTGAAACTCTTTTTCGGCGAAATTATTTCTGGCGTGAGACAAATTCAGTGGGTTGTGCCCACAATAAATAGTCTATCTACTAATTATCATAATTATAATTATCGAATATAATAATATTAATATCAACAATGCAAAATACATATTAACAATTGATATTATTATAATTATTACAATTTAAATATTATTATTATAATTATAAACATTATAATTTTAAATATGATATTGGCAATTTAAATATCATTAATCATTGTAGTACATAAATATATTACAATTATTTTATATTACAACTTTCTATTGTCAATTTAAAGGAAAACTGATATAAAAATAATGATAATAAATATACCTCTAACAAGAAACATTTAATATTAAAATATATGGTCAGTAGGAGCATTAGTCAACCGATTAAAAGATTAGGAAACAAACAAAGTCATCTCTCTTAGAGCCACGATGGGAAATAGGCATGAAGGGAGGTAACTAACAAAATAATATGTAAATCCGTTCACGCAAACTAAAAGACGTCACTTTTCAAAGAGACAACCATCCATCTCAAAGTGAGATAAATAGGGAAGGCATCAAATAGAAGGGATATATATTTAGGGTAGAAAATAAAAGATAAAATATAGACTATAGGTCATTGGGTAAAGAAGGAAAGGAATCGCTGGCAGAAAGTAAGAAGAAAGACATACCTTGCAAGATCGATAACAATAAGGTAAATGTTATCATATGTTTAAATGAAAGTTGATAACCAATTTATGTATTTAGAAAATAAGAATTGTTAAATACAATTGTGAATTTAGTTATTGATGATTAACAAATATGTTAGTAATTTAAATGACAATTGGTGCTTTATAAATATATTAAAATATATTATGATTTATAAAAATATAATTGATCACTGATAAATATATTTAAACAAGGATATTTGATAAAAGTATTAGGGATGAAGATAACAAAGATTCACATATATATATCATAAAATTAAATTGTGGTAAAATATAATTTTAGACACCTAATTATTGTGAATAATTATATATATTTTGTTAATCATATTTATCATCTTCATCAAACAAACATGGAAGGAGTTGGAGGGAAAAAGGAGAATAGACCCCAACATCAGCCGAATAGAGGTATGCTATTATGATATCTTGTGAATATAGTAAACTCCAGGTGAGTTGATTATGCACAACAGTGTTGCAGGAGATCTAAAATATATTAATCATGCTAATTTGTACATATGCATAAATATGAGTCATCTATATTGACTAAATAAGAATAAGGAATCTGTATTTATTTAGTATCAACAAAATATGTATCTACATTTATATCATGTCATTGATTCAATAATTGAGATCAAAATATGTGCATTTATATTATGGAATAATATTCATTGATTTGTGCTTCCATTAGAGATTGATATTCATAATATCTAATTGCAAACACTAGCCATGATAGGGGAGATTAAGGGCCTAGTGAAGGGGAAACAACGTGTGGGTCACCCTCTAAGTACCCCACCCATATGGATGGCAATGGCCACATGGGCTAAGAGAGGTGTATTGCTCTTGGACTTAGAGGGAATGACTGCTCAGGACACCCTACTGTAGTTGCACCCTCAAATCCCCTACATAATTAAGCAATAATGGTTCTGATAAGGGAAATGATGATAGGACGCCTCACTAGGTACCCCACCCATATGGATGGCAAGGGCCACATGAGCCAAGAGAGGTGTATTGCTCTTGGGCCTAGGTTAGAGGGTTTCTTGGGCACCCTATCAGACCATTATGTCCAAGGAAGGATGAACTAGAACATCTAAAATGTGATTTATTATGATATTGTCTCTATTTCAAAAATGTCTACTAACATATTTGCAGGTCTAAATAGGTAGTTGTATTCGTAACCACGTTCTCTTTGATTTCCTTACATGCATGCTCATTAATATTATCTTGTAAATATTCTCTAACTCTATTTTGAAGGAACCTAACCGTTCTATAAACATCCCTAACACCAAGGAAATCACTTAGAATTGATAAATTAGGGCAGATTTATAGTTATCCCAAAAAGGGGACATTACAAGGTTTTAGATTAGTACCCAACCCCGAATTATTTTGTAAGCTCACATATTTTTTGCAAATAAAAAGCTTTTCTGACTATCATGTCTCATTATTGATAGGCACCTCTCCTCAAATTTTGACATCTTAAGATATCAGGATAGACAATGCTGACCATTGAAGGAAAAGTTCAATCCATAGTCCATTGTCACTTATCCTCCACTCTTATTGCTTTCACCCCTCAAAAGCTTTTAGTTATTGGATAAAAAACTAAATTTTATGACTAACAAGTGCCACGTAGTTGCTAGTACTTTCCTTTATAGTATTTTAAATTTAATAAAAATAAATATAAGTTTTGTTAATATGAATAAAATTAAATGTTAATTTTGTTAATTATAGTATTAATATAATATTAAAAATGTCGCATTAATATTAATTTTTATTAAAATTATATAAGGAATTAACATTATAATGTAAATTGTATGATAATGCATGTCTATATTCTAACTTAATAGAATAAAAGATATTATAAATATAAAAAAAATTCAAATGATAGTATAATATAATTAAAAGAAAAAAATGATAATTATATAAATATAATTTTTTTGTAATAATTATGTCACATAATAATATGTATAATACACTATAAATTTATTATATTATTTTAAACTAGCAGTCACACCTTAGTGTGCAATAGGTACGCTGAAGAGTTGTGGAAGGTCATTTGGGGAAAGATTTTGGTTTTTTTTTTTTTGCAATTTTTGGTGTGGATGAGGTCAATTGGTAGAGAGATATAACCTTAAAAGATTGAGTGACTAGCTTATCAAATACACTACATTATTTAATTTAAAAAAAATGATTTTACGTCCTTCTAACTAGTCGAACTTCCTGCACTTAGATTAACATTAAGTGTTAGATGAACATTACGTAAATTACAAGTTCTTGAACAGGTGGAGGTAAAACATAAATATTTACTTATTTATCTCCAAAAAGATTAGTTGTTAGAAAGCATGAAATTAGGAGGTTTCAACAGATTTACTTATCTTATCTTTCACCATTTTTTTTGTAAAAGTTAGAGTGGCTAGAAAAGTCGTTATTGGAGGGGAAAGTAGTTTTAAGTTGGTGAAATGATGCTTTGTACAAACTTTTTTTTGTTTACAATAAAAAATCAATTGAAATGGAGTGTGAATGCATTTGATTAGCGAAGAAGAAAGGTGGTAAAAAACTTTGAATGAAACAGATGTCGAGAATTAAGAATGTATTTTACTGATCATTAGAAGTACATAGAGGTTCTTTACTGGACCTGCAATAAATTTGTATACAAATTTGTGTCTCACTATAAAAAAATCTGTACTAACATATTTTTTATGGAGTCTTTCCAGAATAGGGAATGCACAATATAGAAGAGCAATAGTAACAATTGAATGATATTAATTACCGCTGATATTATAAGGTTACAAAATTTTCTGCAAAAATGTATGATATATATGAATTGAATATGTGCATTGTCTTGTAATGAACCAACATTTGTAATGTTGTCAGTAGAAAGCCTGTAAATGTTAGAACAAAAAGCTTCCTATTCTTGTAATGTTGTTCTTGAAAAACCCATGCCAACTATTTATTCATCAACTTCTAAGCACTTTGGCATGATTATTTATCTTGCATGCTCCTCTAGTGTTCTCAATTAAATTTTTTTAGGTGGTTTAGAAATGGTTAAAGCTACATTCCATAGTAAATTGTGAACACAAATAGACAACACAAAGAATTTACATGGTAGTTTTCCTGTGTAGGCACCATTTCAAAGTTATATTGAGCTGAGTACACATACACTCCAACTTACCACAACCAACAACACACTCAAAAAGGGATAAGTGTCCACAATACATTTGAATAACAATACAAATTTCCATTTTCTTAAAAAAGTAGCTGATTAAAAGAGAACAAAAAGGTGGATTCCAAAGGGCGATTCAGAGGGGATAACGGTCTACTAGACTTAATCGAGGGCGATCATGTCACTTCTCTGTGGACTCTGTTTTATGAAATTGTTTTGACATAGGCAATGTATGATCTAAGTTATATTGTAGTTTAGTTGAATTTGGATTTCTTTTCTCTCAAGTTAAGATACTCCATAACTATTATAATTTTGGTAGAAACAAAGTTAAAAATAATATAAATTATAACTGTTAATGTAAGTTAAATTTAATATATTTATTGGTAAAATTAAGTTAAATAAATAATATAACATTCATATATATAAATGATGCAATTTTGGTAGAAATATAAAGAGGATTTTATATCAAATTTATGTAATCATTTAATGCTACATGTAGTGCATAAAATTATAAAAGACTTTTCCTATTCACCAAGGTCTCATGTTTGAGTTTTGATATGTTTTATAATTAAGGATTGAGGTCCTCAATAAATGGATAGACCTTATTAAACTATATATACTAAGCTAATATTATGCATAGGATACACATAAAATATCTCCGACATGATAGGAAAATGAGTAAATATCGTCACCATGTGTATGGGTATATAGGTAAGTCTATTGTCATGATTTGGAAACATGCAAATTGTTGAACTCTAGAAGTCAAATTTATCTAATCCCCTTATTATGGGATCTCAATTTGTTTCCAATAGCATCAAGTTAGCAATCGACATTATGTCATGGCATTGATTCTTAAGCACAACATTGTTCCAAACCAAAATAAGATTATATGCTAGAAAAGGCGGGATATACCCACTATGTAAAATAGCAATGCCAAATAAGTGATTCTAGGATAAGAATTTGGAATATACTCAAGCTAGATTTTTATGAGGACTATTATGATATCATTGGAAATGCCCTTCGGAAAAGTTAAAACTTATGCAAATGAGGAACATGTGAAGTTTAAGTGGACTATAAATTATTTGTGAGTGGTAAGAGTAAATATTTAATATTTTATGAATGGGGCTATATGGAAGAATGGTTCCACTAGAAGGTAAAGAGATTTAAAAATATATATATGTTATTAATGGATTCATATCTTTGGATGTTGATTTAATAGATATAGTGTTGTCACCCATCTAGTGTTGACTTACATATCAACCTTGATTAGAGCAATTTTATAACTATTGTGTTGTCCTTTAAGTCTAAATAATTTTGTATAGTCTTATTGAGACAATGACATGTCTAATGTAGATCAATGTATAAATTAATAAGATCATGACGCTTGATCATATTAGTTGAATATCACCTAGAGCCATATTGGGGCTTCACATAATTGTTACATTGCAAGTAGATCCCAAGTATTACCACTCTTACTATTATTAATATATCTTAATTAAAATATTTATTCTATTAGGTTATCCTCATACATGAATGTTTAAGGAGTTTTCCATTAGTATAAGATAATGGGTCAAGATATGAAGAAACAATACACTTTTGATCATCTCTGAGATCACCAAACTATGTTCTAATCCTAAATAAAACCCTATATTATAAACTATTACCCGAGGATCAAATGTTGTATAATATTCTCAATAGATAATTATAAGGGTTTTGGGATGCTCAATTTGAATTAGAAATTAACATCAGTGGTGAGGTCTAATTAGAGATGTTGATGTCCTTGGACATAAGTGTCATAATGTAGGTTTGTCGACTTGGGAAGGGTATGGGAATCCCTTTCTTATCGTTAAGCACTAATCGTTGTTGGGAATCATTTAAAAGAAAGCTTCTTGGAGTAAGCATATTAATTGATGGAACCATGGATATGGGAACTAGTGCATAGGTGTCCTTGAGAGACTTTGCAAGGAGAACTACGTGTAACTTTGACCTGTTTGAAAGCAGGAATGTAGGTGGTCCTTGGGCGAAGGATGCCCTTGTGACTTCAAGTCTGTAGGGGGAGGGCTTAGGGGGGAAACTCCAAGGGTTTGGGTTGTTTCTAATTGGTTTGACCTTCTCCCTTTAGTAGGATTTAGTTTGAGGTTGAATGGGTACCGGATGGGTTCAAATAGGTTAAGGGAATTTAATAACTTGTATTTAATGCATGATGTGTTGAATAGTAAATGAATAAGGTAGGTGATTTGAATACTTATAATTGGTAATTGAATATATGTATAAGTTTGGAAAAGTCCATCTCGTGTTGGTTCCATGTGACTTTATGTGTTGTGAAAATTGACTCCACATCTAGAGGTCCTTATGTATAGGCCCATGTATCTGTTTTGATTAGAGGTAAAAGATGAGTTTTGAAGGGGCCTGAAACCCATTACAAAAAAGAACAGCTGAAACAAAAAGGGAACAACATTAAACAACCATCAGCCCATTGTCAACAAACCACCAGCCAAAAAACAACCAGAAACTGGCAAACACCACTACATATTGTTCAAAATTTCAACAACTTTCATCTCACTAGTAGCAAGCTTCTGTCCCTTAACCCCAGTATCAAAAACCTCAATACCCGACGCCCCAACCTAATTTTTTAATTTATTTCTAGTCCTAACCCCAAGCCCACCAGTTTTTACCTCACAACTCAAAACAAAACCTTTAGCAACACCCTTAACAACAACATAATCCTCCACCATTAGCTTACCCTTAGCAACCATTACATCAGTAGACAAAATTTCCTTTCTCTTTTTAGGGGAGAAATCCATCGCAGAGTCCAACATAGTCAAGACTTTAGGGGCTTCTCCACTCTTCATAGCAACATTCCAAATTTTATCAATTTTCTCCTCAAGGGATAGCATTCTTCCCTCCATACTCTGTTTTAGATTGATGGTTTCCCCTGCCATAGTATTAGCAACAGTATTGAGACCAGCCATTAAATTATCAATTTGGCTTTAGATCGAAGGGTCCTTAGCCTTGCTAGCAATACTTCTAATACGAACATTGGTCCTATTGATCTCATGAAAGAACCATTTAAATAGTTTAAAAAACACATTGACACTATCATGGGCCGATCCCAACACATCAGAGGGATCCTCCCTATCAAAAATTTCAATGCGATTGCCCACAACAACGTCCTCTTCAAAATAACTCTCATGAACCTTATCATCAGAAGCATCCTTACCTTTACCAGCAGGGACATTAGACTTCATCCTACGAATGAAATTGGCAATTTGCTTTGCAATAGCCTTCCTCTTCTGAATCCTATCCACATCTGCTTTATTAGTTCCCACAGCTTGTTCACCACCCACAAATCTAACCTTCTCCTGCTTTGGAAACCCTATGACAACGCTCAGAACATCCTCAACATGGAAGCCACTAGCCATAGAGAGAGGGAAATCCTTCTCTAGGTGTTGACCATCTTTCAAAACCCTTCTCTTCCAGCTTCCCTCCTCAGGTTCATGCACAAATCTACATGCAGCAGGAGGAGAAGAAGCTTCCCCATAAAGATCATTTTTATCTCTGCCCCCCTTAGAAGGAACAATCACCTCCACATCATCACTACAAGTCATATATCCAACCTTCTTGTGTGTATGAAAATATGACTATCATAACGAATAAAAAAACATTCAATAAAACATTATATCAAAGAAACTGAAAGAAAAGTAAACAAACTCTTTATGGCAGCTCCTTCGAAGTCGTTTTATCGCTCTCTATCTCCAGTGTTTCGTTGATTCAAGTTGCTCTCAGATTTGGTATTCCAAGCTCAACAAAATGGACTACTAGAGAATGAGATTTTAAACTAGCATGCATGCTATACTAAGATGCAAGATTATGCTAAGATATGATAAGATTATTACTAGAATGCTAAAGATGCAAGTGTATGAGCGTAATTGCGTGTGCATGTCTGTGTGTGTGTATTTGCGTGCGTGTAACCAATGCTTGGATTTACACATATTTATAGAGTTTTTCAAGGATTTTGATTGGCTGAATTGGTCAATGGCTGTGATAATTCCTGATAGATCGAATGGTCAAAGATGGATGAGACTGAATGGAAAAATAGAAGAAAACGAATAAAGCAAGATTTTTCTATTTTCCTGAAAGAGATAAGACGAGATGATAAAAAAATCATCTTTTTAAGAAGATAATGAAAAAATACTGAGAAGATAAATAATGAATTATCCAATTCAATTATTTATTTATGAGTCCATGTTGATTTTTCTTAATTAAATAAATATTTAATTAAGATTTTGAGGAAATCCAAAGATTTCATAATTAAATGAAATATCTAATTATGATTTGAAGAAAGCAGAAGATCTTTAATTAAATAAAATATTTAATTAAATTTGAAGAAATGACATGTGTATGAAATTAATTAAATAAAAATATTTAATTAATTAGAAGAAAAGAAAGTTTTAAATTTAATTAAAACGAAAGATTTAATTAAATTCAAAAAAGATGATAATTAATTTAAATAAATAAAATATATTTATTTAATTAATCAAGTATATATGTGAAATAATCAAATAAAACAAATTTATTCGATTATATTGGGAGAATAAAATGAATGAACAATATAATTAAATTGATTAAATTTAATTACATGTAGAAGATTTTAGAGAAATTAATTAAATAATAAATATTTAATTAAATGTCAGGATTAATTAGACATGACCAATTTTATACATATACATTTTGCCCCTCTTTGAAGTGATGTGTGAAATGCATTGCTTCAAAGATTTTTTTTTTTTTGCCCTTGATATGTTTTTGATGCTGATGCTGATGATGCTCCCTCGGGAGGTAAATCATGGATGATGATAAACAAAATGGGATTGGATGATGACAGTCTGCTAGTGATTCAGTGATTTAACTCCCGATAATTGGTGTAAAAGATGCCCTTGGTGAAAAATAAAATAAATGCCATCAAAAACTCACCTTAATTGACCCATATAAGGTAAAAGGGGTAAAAGTAAAAGTCATTTGCACCCTTTTACTATAGTGAATTTCGTGCTCTGACAGTGACTTAGCGAGATGCCTATTCCATATCACACACATAGATTCGAGTAGGCCCGCCGATTTCAGAGACCAACTACCTATGGACCACCGGTGAGTCGATTGAACCCTTTGTGATTCCAATTTTTGTGATTTTGATCAATTTTTTGAAATTTTTGACGTGGATTTAGGACAAAAGATAACGTTTTAGCGCATCTGTGGGTTTGTTTTAGTGCATTCGAAAGTTTTTGTAGCACATATAGGATGTTCTTTAGTGCATATAGGTGTAGGATAAAACTAGGTGTTCTAGCGCATACGATGTGTAGATTAGCGCTTAGAGGGTTGAAGTCTAGCTAGAAAACTTTAGCGCATATAGGGCACATAATCACGCATTTAGGGTTGGCTGCAACAGGGGTGTATTTTGCGCATCTAGGGTATGAAGTAGCGCATATGCAGGGTAGATTAGCGCATATAGGGTTGTAGCGCTTTTAGATGATGAAATAGCACATATGATGGGTATCTTAGCGCATGTAGGGTTTTAGCGCTTATAGGAGAAACTTTAGCGCTTTTACGGTACAAAAGAAGGCATAATGAGTTTTAGCGCTTACGAGGTAAACTGTAGCACTTTTGAGCTTTAGCGCATCGGAGGCGCATATTAGCGCATCTAGGAAAATTTTGGTAGAATGTGTTTATGATGAAAAATGATGGTGCATACATTGCTTTCTTAGTCAACAGATAGATAAATTATTTTTCCATCATGCTGATATGAGTAGAAATGATAGAAAATCAGATGATTAACTGATAACTTTGCTTCCCTAGAAATAAAAAAACAAAGAGTAGATAGCTGATAACTTTGTTTCCCAGAAATGAAAAACAAAGAGTAAATAGATTGATTGATTGATTGTGTGATAACTTTGCTTCTCATGAATGACAAACAAAGAGTAAATGGATTGACTGATTGTGTGATTGCTTGATAACTTTGCTTCTCATAAATGACAAACAAAGAGTAGATGGATTGACTGATTGACTGATTGTGTGATAACTTTTCCTCTCATAAATGACAAACAAAGAGTAAATGTTTGATAAATTTTCTTTCTATGATAGAAACCAAATAGTATAATGATGATAGAGTAGATTGATTTTGATATTCAGATAGATAGATGTAGCCATGATTGCATGATATGATTGATTGTATGATATGAGTCACTGATATAGTTCACTTAATAGATAGAGCACATGATATGCGTCATTGGTATGAGTCTGATTAATTGTCCTTGTGATGACCAAAAGAATAGGAGGTTTTTGACAACCTACAGATTAGAGAGTGATTCCTGATATGTTGGGATAGGATAGGAGAGATGAATCATGTAGAGGTACAGTGAATAGGTGCCTGTGGGCTGGGATATTTGTTGACTATCCCGCGAGGGATTCGAGTCAACAGGGGACTGTTGACTGCATTGGCAAAGAGGTGGCACTCTGATCATAACACCTTTCATTTGTCGACGAGTGAGATGACTGTGACACCCGAGGATGTGTACATGATTCTGGGGATTCCCATGGTAGGTTCCCTTGTGGTTTATGACCATAAGGAGATAGGAGGGACAAAGGCACTGAGGTAGATCTACGATGATATGTCGATATTAAGATATTGGGTGACATGGGTGGATTTCAGTAGATATCCAGCCTTAGTTGCAGTATTGGGTGCATTCATTGGAGGCTTCCTTGGATCAGACCATCGGTTGAAGGGATTTTCAGTGGGTTGGGGGAGGATGCTAGAGTGGATGGTGATGAAGCCATGGAGGTATGCCTGGGGGAGCTGCATTTTGGCACATTTGTATCATGATCTTCATCAGGCAGTATACTGAGGGTCGACGAGTTTGGCCAGTGGTGTGACTTTGCTCTAGATCTGGGCATGGGAGCATATTGCAGTTATGAGGCTAGAGTGTGCTAGGGTGAGACCACCAGGCAGGCCGTATGTGGAGGCATATTCAGGTGCACTTGTCCAACCCAAGTTGGGCAAGTTGGAGTACTGGCAGCGTGTGCTGGATGTAGTTACGTGGAGGCCGTATATAGATTGTGAGCCCTGGGGCACAAATCATTTGGAGATGCTGTTTGTCTGTATACCCTGATACCTGATAGGACGAACCCGTATATTATTGAGAGATTTTTGGCTTTGCGGGTTTAGAGACAATACGAATTTACACAGGGGATGCCACAGGGCATTGCTCATTATGGGTGGCGTAAGGATGATCTTGGATGGGGCTGATGTATTACATACCAGGTGGCCTATATAGAGTACACTAGCTTATAGCTTGAGGTATGGGCATATAGGCCAGAGGTGACAGATGTAGGGATGTCAGATGAGTACTTAGAGTACTTCCATACACATCGATTCCCACGGTTTACATTCCCCGATGAGCCAGGGCCCATTGTAGTTGTACAATAGCTAGGGGAGGAGGGACAGGAGGGTGTGGCCGGCAAAGAGCAGGCGGTGGGTGGAGGAGAGGAGGAGGGGGAGGTTGGAGATGAGGAGGAGGGTGACAGGGATGATAATAACCCAAATGATGGGAATGATGGGGGAGATGGTGGACGGGAGGCAGGGAGGATAGTGAGGCAGAGGTTCAATAGCCTAGCCAGTGCGCATATTGTATGACGACCTAGATCTAGTGGTAGACCACAAACCATTATCAGGGTGTCCTCCTCATCACAACAGGCACAAATAGACACACTGCAGGCCCAGGTGCAGGCTGTTTAGGGTCAGCTAGGTCAGGTGCAGAGTGTGATAGCACAGTTACAGGCACAACTTGTACATGCACAGGCTCAGGTTCCAGCACCAACACAGGTATCGCAGCTTGCCCCAAACCCACAAATAGCCCAGTTGATCACGAAGAGGGATGCATTGAGGCAGAGGGCAAGCGGAGTACTACCGTGTCAGATATGAGTTGTGTCCTCCTGAGCGCAGGGAGCCATACCCACGGTCATGCAGTAGGACCAAGAGCAGGTCGCAGACAACCACATAGAGTATGGGGGTTACTGGGCCTCAGCGGGATCCAGATGCAGGTACCAGTGGTAGACCACCTCCTTTCGGACCAACTCCATGCCAATCTAATGATGTCATCCACCTCCATCCGGACCAGCTATATACTAGTTTTGTAGGCCCACAATGCATGATTAATGTGGAGCCACAAGACAAGAGGACTCCCACATATAACAAATGTCCACCTCCTTCAAAATGGTCATCAAACAAGGCATCTAAAACTTTTGGTTCCAAACACCATCTTTCCAAAATCCGTCATCCACCATCCCAAGTTTGGAAAATAAAAAGTCATTCATCCAAATGTCCAAACAATCTTTCCACGTCTACCATCATTCGTCATAACCCTACGTCTCATCTAAAGTTTAATGATCCCATGTCACAAATTCGTCACATCTTGGCAGCAACTCTTTATGGCAAGGACTCTCATGGAACTCTATTGCGATGTGATTATTTTGATAAGGCCAACTCTAGTATCAAAAAGGACCACAATGACATTGATCAGTTGTATACAAGCGCTACGATCCTGACAAGACAACTACTTCAAACATGACATTATTGGCATATCATGGCACCAGTCTCTACATTGGCATCGTCAGTGAATTCAGAACAGGCAGTGGTCATCTAAAGCATCCAGGCCATCCACAAAATTAGAAATACAATTTTTTTTAAAAAAAATTAAAAAATTGTCACCTTGATGAAAACCTGGCAAATAGGTGTCTTGGTGACACCAAAAAAATAAAAAAGTCAAGAAAATAGTAAAGAGAAAAATTTCATCCCACGGTGAAAACCTGGCAAACAGGCGCCCTAGATAAGTACCACGATGAAAACCTAGCAAACAGGCGTCTTGGTGACACCAAAAAAATGAAAAAGTCAAGAAAATAGTAAAGAGAAAAATTTCGTCCCACGGTGAAAACCTGGCAAACAGACGCCCTAGATAAGTACCATGATGAAAACCTGTCAAACAGGCGTCATGTGTAAAATAAATCGTCTATGTGGAATTTTATACTTGGGGGCAAGTCATCTCATTTTCCCATGCCTTCCTCATGACATTGACATTCATCTAAGCCCTATCATTTCCATACATTTTTTCCATTTACCTCAGTCTTGACATAAAACTGGCACACATAAATCATGCTTTGGGAAAACTCTTGACATGCCTATCCTTCGGTCATACATGATTCATAAAACATCATGTCATTGACTGTCATAGTCTTATTGTCCTTGTACAACATAGTCCTTGAAAATCATATGACAATTCCATTAGTCTCATGTCTCCCATCTTTTACCAAGGCCACCCCCTATCCTTTCATGCCTGTCACCTATCTTGGCTTTCCCTTGTCAAACGGTCTAAGGATAATCATCATCCCATCTAGTCCTAACCGAGTCATTCCAAATGCAACGAGTCTAATCCATACAAGCACATTATCCAAAATTTTACTTGACTACATTCCTGGCCTGGCTGTAGACCTCCATACTTTCGTCACATTATCATCATCGTCCTCACATTGTTTCGGGATGCGTCCTTCCCACGTCAAACAATGTTGTCATCACTTGTCAATTGGTATTCAACTTGACTAGGGGCACAATCATGTTTTTCCTTGGATTATCATGAGTAGGCATCAGTCATATGCATTTTTCACGATCCTCTTAAACATCAAAATCCAAAAAAATCATAAAATATCTTGAAAAAAGACAAAAACATCATAAAATGTCTTGAAGAAAGACCAAAAACATCATAAAATGTCTTGAAAAAAGACCTAAAAATCATAAAACGTCCTGAAGAAAAACACAAAAACATCCAAATCAATGTCAAAATCCTAAAATGGAGTCAAAGTCGGTAATGTCGTTAGTCCATGTCATTGTTGAACTACGTTGTCTCTGCACATTTTCTACATAGGCAAGGCCATCACGATGAGTCCCGAGACATTAGGTCAGTCCTTTTAGGTTGGTCCAAATAAAATCATGACATTTTTCACAATCATCACATCGTCAAATAAGTCGGACATAGTCAAACTTCGGACCACGAAAATCATTGAAGCGTCAATGTCAAAATTGGTCAAAATCGGATAGCACAGTCGAATCAATCATACAGTGAACATCGGTCAACTTGCCAAAACATATTAGTCAAAACAATGTCGGTCGTCACTCTTTGGTCCTCTTCAAGATGTGTCCTTGGATTTGGACCTCGTCAAAATGTCCTTTTCCTTTTCAGGATGTGTCCTTCCTAACAATAGGCCCCGTCAAACTGTCAACATGTCAAATTGACAAAACTCTTAAACTGTCAAAACTATCAAACCGACAAGAAATCAATCTTTGGCAAACAAACATTAGCAAACAAAATAAAATGGTTGTTAATCTTTTTGGTCTATCTTGTCTTATCTTTTGACTATCTTGGCTATTTTGTTTTATATTTTTATATTTTTTGTCTTTTGGTCATGTTACTAGCTACCTCGAGAATGTCCCATGAAGGATTTAGAGGTGCGATGACGTCTTCCTAGCCTATTTGATTTTCTTTGACTGTTGTCTATGGATTGTCTTGACAAAAATATTGGGGCAACTTCGCCCTTAGTATGAGTTAGGACATTCCTTGTGTGTGTCTATTTTTCAAGTGGATGACCTTGCACACCTTGGTCTATGTCATATCATGGTGTTTGTTGTCCATTTGTGTCATTTTTACCGCCCAATGATGATTAAGAGCAATAAATATTAAAGTCCTACTGCAAGTTTTGAAGAATTCTTTCATCTAGTCTGCATCCATATCATCATCCATATCTTTTGCTCTAACATTTCTTTGTCTCTTCATATTCTAGTCTTCTCATTAATTTTGAGAACACGCCCATGTTCTTGGAACCTGTTTGTCCTCTCGAGGGGGCATACCGTAACCCTCCTCGTCATTTTTCCTCATCGTATTTTGCACTGGGGCATATTTTTGACTTATTTTCTTTGTCACAACATGACAAGCGACATTATGACAAAGAGGGGAAAATGTAGACACCTAAAAATGACCTAGGCATGCGAGCACTAATTATCTAAAGTCTTTTGGGTTTGATTTTTTTTTTTGATTTTTGAAATGTTTTGAATTTTTTTTTTTGGATTTTGAAATGTTTTGATTTTGTTTGGATTTTGAAATGTTTTGATTTTTTTTTGGATTTTGAAATGTTTTGATGTGTCAAAGGATGAAAATTTGAGTAGCCTTTGTGCTAGAGACCAATTGTAAGGAAAGCAGAGGTGCGAAAACACTTTCCTAATGTCAAAATCACAGGGAAGTATGCAATGCAGGGATTTTAATTTTTCAAATTACAATCTAATTAAGACACACATGAAAGATTTACATAAATAGAGCAAATACTCAAAGACAATGAACAACAGATTTACGTGGGAAACCCTTATGGGAAAAAACCCAACACACCAAGCTAAATCTCTTTGTATTACAGTAACAAAATATTACATACAATTCAGAGATACAACTCTCTGGTTATCAGTTCTCAGTAGCTACATTCACTGTTCATCCAGTTACAGAAAATTGCTCTCACAACAATTCAATTTTCTCTTCTTCCTTCAATCAGAATCGATCTGCTTTTATTTTATCACATTCTGATTTTCATTCTATGCATCCTTATCCGCCAGATCTCCATCGAGGAAAGTTTCCATGCCGTTTCAGATTTTTCCTTGCAAGCTATTTTTCTCCAGAGCTGCAACAGATACAAAAAACCAACTGTCATCAGTTTGAAAACTGCTTCCTCAAATTGGTTCAACAAGATGCCACATAGGATGATCACGTGGTCAATGATGTTCAAAATTTGTTGGCATATCGGTGAGACACTAATAGTGTCTCCCCGATGCCACAAAGTATTCACTATTGATATCAGCTTCAGACCCCAATAGTCGGAAAGAGGATTCTCATTTGACAAGACTCATATCGAAAACCATAAGTCATATCGAACTCAGAGAGACCATCGACAAGACATACCGATCTCGCCAAGACCTCATATCAAAGTCTTCGAGTTATGCCGTCGAGTGATTTCCATTCGGCGTGACAATCGCATTTCGGTGAGACTCATATCGAAGTCAGAAGTCACAACGATGAGTTATACTATCGAAAAGACATACCGATCTCGCCAAGACTTCCCATCAACCACTACATGCTACACCGAAACCTTACTACTATTGGCAAGACTCATGTCTTTTGCCATGACCTTTCTCCGAGCGCCCCAAGTCTTATCAAAAACTATCAGCGTGACTTACCCAAGTCGCCAAGACCTCTCAACAAAGTATTTTGTTACTGAGAAGACACCATGAGAGTACTCTTGTCGGCGTGACCTAGCTTCATCGTTGAGACATCTCCCCACAACCTTTATGTTACCTCGATAACTGTACATCCCAGTCGGCGAGACCTTTCATACTCGCGGAGACATCTCACCGAAACCCTTGTTTCACCAATAGAGCCAACTACCATCGGTGAGACATGCCAAGTCGGTGAGACCACATACCGACAATAGACCCTTCGGCCAAGTCTCCCCGATGCCCGATAAGATCACATTGTCGCCCAAAGTTTTCCATTCGCCAAAAGGTCACAACGAACACACAAGGTCACAGCGATAAACTTGTCAGCAAGACATCAACCTTGTCATAGCGATATGAACATTTTAAGAGATTCAAAACAGTTAGTCGGCCAGACATCCATGATGTCACATCAACTTTTCCTTCAAAGAGTTTCATGTCAGTAAGGATTGAGGCACATATTCCAACAAGCTCCCACTTGACGAAGATCTTACTGACACCTCCAAAGCATAATAAAACTACTAAAATTCATGGGCCAAGAGGCCCATAGAACTGACACACCACCTGAAATTGTCTGTGCTCACAAGCTTCATCAATGCATCTGCAACATTCTCCAAAGTATCCACTTTCTCCAAAGAGACCTTCCCATCCTCCACCATATCTTGTACAAAGTGATACTGTACATCTATATGTTTCGTCTTGGCATGGAAAGTAGGATTCTTTGCCAAACATATAACACTCTGGCTGTCACAGTAGATAGTAATCTTTTCTGCATCAAAGCCAATGTTAGAACAAAAACGTTTTAACCAGATTGCTTCTTTATAGGCATGTGTGGCTGCCATGTATTCTACCTTTGTAGTGGACAAAGCAACAATAGCCTGCCGCTTGCTCATCCAACTTACTGCACCACCATTCATCATGAAAATATATCCACTGGTGGATTTTCTGCTGTCAATGTCCCCTACCTAATCAGAGTCCACATAACCTCAAATACTGAGAGTTCTCTTTGATTCAACCAAGTTACCATGGTAACACAAAGCATAGTCTGAAATTCCCTTCAGATATGTAAACACTCTCTTCACAGCATCCCAATGTGTCCTTCCAGGATTAGCCATAAACTGACTAAGAACTCCCACTGCTTGGGCAATGTTTGGCCTTGTATAGACCATTCTATACATAAGGCTGCCAACTGCACTTGCATAAGGCACACTGGTCATGTCCTCCATCTCAGAAGGAGATTTTGGACAATCCTCAACAGATAGCTTCGTTCCTTGTGTAACTGGAACAACTAGCTGCTTGCACTCAGTCATACAAAATCTCTCTAGAACAGTCATGATATACTTACTTTGACTGAGCCAAAGTTTTCTATTTTTCCTGTCCCTTGTTATTTCCATTCCCAGAATATACCCTGCTGCACCAAGATATTTCATTTCAAACTTTGCAGACAACTGAGACTTAAGATCAGAAATTATTAGTTTACTATTGCCTATAAACAACATATCATCAACATATAGAGCAATAATAAGAATTTGATCACTTTCAGCTTTGTAATTTACACAATGATCACATTTTGATCTTACAAATCCCAATGACAAGACAAACGTGTCAATTTTGATACCACATTCTAGGAGACTATTTTAACTCATACATAGATTTCTTCAACTTGCAAACCAGTCTTTCCTTACCTTTTACCACAAAGTGCTCCAGCTGGGACATATAAATTTCTTCTTCAAGATCACCATGAAGAAACACTATCTTCACATCCATCTGCTCAATCTCTAAGTCATACGCTGATGCAAGTGACAAAAGAAATCTAATAGATGTCAGCTTAGCTACAGGAGAAAATATTTCTCCATAGTCAATTCCCTCTACCTGGGAATAACCTTTTGCAGCCAGCCTCGCTTTATATTTTTCTACACTGCCATCCAGACCAATTTTCTTTTTGAATATCCATTTGCAGCCTATAGATTTTCTGCCTTTAGGAAATGGAACCAAACGCTAGGTATCATTCTTTTCTAATGATGCCATTTCTTCATTCATGGCTTCCAACCAAGAGTTTGAATCATACATTTTAAATGCCTCTTTCACAGTCCTAGGTTCATCAGTGCTAGAAATTAAAGCATAGGCACAAATAGACTCTATCAAAGAAAACCCATACCTTTCAAGTTGCTTTCTTTCACGAGTTGACCTCCTCACAGGCTGAGGTTGAGGTGGTTCTTCATCTTCTTCAGAACTTTCAGAAACTCGAGCTCTCCTCAGTATCAGGTACATTTTGATTTTTCAATTCCTTTTTATCTGGTGTCTGAGGAATTGCTACTACATCTTTTTCATTTTCTGATTTCTCTGACTGCAGATCCAAAGTAGAAGGTTTCAGCTCACGAAAGATAACGCTTCTGCTGTGCAAAACCTTCTCAGTCTCAGGATTCCAAAGCTTGTATCCTTTTATGCCAACACTATAGCCTATAAATATACACTTTACAACTTTGTTTTCCAACTTGGATCTTTTTTCAAATGGCATATATGCATATGCCTCACAGCCAAAGACACAAATATGTCTCAGAGAGGGCTTCTTTCCAGACCATGCTTCCAAAGGTGTCTTCTCAACAAGATCAGAGTTAGGAGAGCGATTTACCAAGTAACATGTTGTAGAGATTGCTTCAGCCCAGAACTTCTCCTCCAAGCCATCACTGCTCAGCATACTTCGTGCTCTTTCCATTATTGTCCTGTTGAACCTTTCAACAACTCCATTTTGCTGTGGAGTGTAAGGTGTAGTCTTATGTCTTTTAATTCCATGATATGTACAATACCTTTCGAATTCATCTAAACAAAACTCACCGCCATTGTCAGTCCTTAAGCATTTTATTTTTCTACCAGTTTGATTTTCTACAAGGTTTTTAAATTCCTTAAACCGACTGAACACTTTTGATTTACTTTTCAAAAAATATACAAATGCTCTTCTTGAATAATCATCAATAAACGACACATAGTATCTTGATTTAGACAAAGAAGGAACATTCACTGGACCAAACACATCAAAATGTATATAATCAAACAAACTAGAAGTTTTGTGAGGACTGGAATAAAATGAAACACGGTGCTGCTTTCCATATATGCAATGTTCACAAAAATCAAACTCAAGGTTACAATCTTCAAGCCCTTCTACTAGGTTTTTATTTTTCAAGGTTTTTAAACCTTTCTCACCAATGTGGCCTAGCCTATGATGCCAGAGCATAGTCTTCTCTGCTGGTAGTTTAATCTCCATGGAGTTTACACCATCAGGAACATTTTCCTTCTTTTCTTCATGAGCAACCTTAATTGACTTTGCAGAGACACTGTTGCATTGAACAGCCAGTGCATCCAGCTTGTATAGAGTACCAATTCGGGCACCCCTAGCCAGCACCATAGACCCTCTAGTCATCTTGCAGCTATTTCCAAAGAATGTGACTTGCACTCTGATATCATTTAGCTTACTTACAAAAAGTAGATTTTGAGCTAGACCTAGTATATGCATCACATCATTGATTCCCTTCACTCTTCCATCAGGGAATTGAATTCTAACTCTTCCACAACCAAAAATTTCCAAAGATGAATCACTTGCCAAGTACACCTTTCCACCATTGTATTCTTCATACTTCATGAACCATTCTCTATGAAATGTCATGAGGAAAGATGCTTCAGAATCAATTAGCTAGACATCATCTGATGCCCATGTAGCCAAAGTTGCAATGAAGGCGTCTGCATCACTATGAGAAGAATCATTGCTAGAAGAGTTCTTCTTTTTCTCCTCCTTGTAGTCCTTTTGGACATGACCAGGTTGCCCACAGTTCCAACACTTCGCCTTGGACTTCTTGCCAGGAGACTTTGATCTCCCTTTTGATTTTGATCTGGACTTCTTGTCCTTCTTTTTGCCTTTCTCCTTTGGTCTACCTCTGATAGCTAGAGCCTCCTTTGCCATCTCAGAAGATTTTCTTCTCATTTCTTCTAATAACAGAGAAGCAACAACATCTTCCATTTTGAATGTGGATGTTGTACTCCCTATGGCCATCACCAAATGATCCCAAGAATCTGACAAAGAACACATCAACAACATGCACTGATCTTCATCTTCAATCTTTACACCAAAAAATGTCAACTGAGTAATCAACATGTTGAAAGCATTTAAGTGATCAACAACAGACCCTCCTTCCTACATTCTTAATGAGTACAACTTCTTCCTCAAGAACAACTTGTTCACCAAGGACTTTCCCTGATAAATGGATGCTAATATTTTCCACAAGGTAGATGCAGTCTTTTCTTCATGCACGTTCAGAAGAACAAAGTCTGCCAAATATAGCCTTATCAACCCTTTAGAATTTCTATCTGCTAGGTCCCAATCCTCTTGCTTCATGCCTTGAGGCATTGTTCTAGACACAACATTCCAAAGATCACAATCAACTAACATATTTTCCATTTTGAGTTTCCACAACTCAAAATTGCTACCATTGAATTTCTCTATTTCCATCCTTCCGGATGTGCTCGCCATCTCAATTTGTAATTAAATTATCAGACCTCTACAAAACTCCGACTAAAAAGGATTGACACAAAAAACCCAACCCACTCACAAGGACAACACAACTGGCCAAGCTTTGATACCACTTGTAAAAAAAGCAGAGGTGCGGAAACACTTTCCTAATGTCAAAACCACAAGGAAGTATGCAATGCAGGGCTTTTAATTTTTCAAATTACAATCTAATTAAGACACACATGAAAGATTTACATAAATAGAGCAAATACTCAAAGACAATGAACAACAGATTTACGTGGGAAACCCTTACGGGAAAAAACCCACCACACCAAGCTGAATCTCTTTGTATTACAATAACAAAATATTACATACAATTCAGAGATACAACTCTCTGGTTATCAGTTCTCAGTAGCTACATTCATTGTTCATCCAGTTACAGAAAATTGCTCTCACAACAATTCGATTTTCTCTTCTTCCTTCAATCAGAATCGATTTGCTTTTATTTTATCACATTCTGATTTTTCATTCTGTGCATCCTTATCCGCCAGATCTCCATCGAGGAAAGTTTCCATGCCGTTTCAGATTTTTCCTTGCAAGCTGTTTTTCTCTAGAGCTGCAATAGTTACAAAAAACCAACCGTCATCAGTTTGAAAACTATTTCCTCAGATTGGTCCAGCAGGATGCCACACAAGATGATCACGCGGTCAACGACATTCAAAATTTGTTGGCATATCGGTGAGACACTAATAGTGTCTCCCTAATGCCACAAAGTATTTGCTATTGATATTGGCTTCAGACCCCAATAGTTGGCAAGAGGATTCTCATTTGACAAGACTCATATTGAAAACCATAAGTCATATCGAACTCAAAGAGACCATCGGCAAGACATAGCGATCTCGCCAAAACCTCATATCAAAGTCTTTGAGTTATGCCGTCGAGTGATTTCCATTCGGCGTGACAATCACATTTCAGTGAGACTCATATTGAAGTCAGAAGTCACAGTGATGAGTTATACTATCGGCAAGACATATCGATCTCACCAAGACTTCCCATCGACCACTGCATGCTACACCAAAACCTTACTACTATCAGCAAGAATCATGTCTTTCGCCGTGACCTTTCTTTGAGCGCCCCAAGTCTTATCGAAAACTATCGGCGTGACTTACCCAAGTTGCCAAGACCTCTCAACGAAGTCTTTTGTTACTACGAAGACACCACGAGAGTACTCCTATCGGTTTGACCTAGCTTCATTTTTGAGACATCTCCCCGCAACCTTTATGTTACCCCGATAGCTGTACATCCCAGTCGGCGAGACCTTTCATACTCGCAGAGACATCTCACCGAAACCCTTGTTTCACTGATAGAGCCAGCTACCATCGGTGAGACATGCCAAGTTGGTGAGACCACATACCGATAATAGACCCTTAGGCCAAGTCTCCCTGACGCCTGATAAGATCACACTGTCGCCCAAAGTTTTCCATTCACCAAAAGGTCACAGCAATAAACTTGTCAGCAAGACATCAACCCTGTCACAGTGATATGAACATTTTAAGAGATTTAGAATAGTTAGTCGGCCAGACATCCATGATGTCACACTGAATTTTCCTTCAAAGAGTTTCATGTCAGTAAGGATTGAGGCACATATTCCAACACCAATGACAAGGGGAAAACCAAGTCTAGGTGAAAGGGTATAGATGGGATTGATGGATGAAAGGGTGGGTGATGGGAAAAGGGATAAAAGGCTCATGATATATGGATGGATGGAAAGGATAGGTCATAGTGAATGGAATGGATGTATGCATCATAAGAGAGCAAGGATTGTGATTTCTAAAGACTATGTCGCATAGGAATAACATGCCCCATTCTAGGTACAATACTTAGGATTTTTCTGGACAAAGCTTATGACAATAGGATAATGATAGGCTTGTTTGGAAGGATGAAGTATATCAAGAGATACTCAAAACATGTTTCAACATTTTTCCCCTATATCTTCATCAAGATCAAAAGAAGGGTGGATGAATGGACTCAATATGATAGGTATGTATGATGGCTAAAGATGGTAGGTAGGATGGAAATGATATGACATGAATGATAGGTTGGATAGATAAGACATTGTGCCCCCAAGTGTAAGTGACATAGAAAATCAACCTACACATGACACCTATTTGCTAGGTTTTCATCATGGTACTTATCTAGGGCGCCTGTTTACCAGGTTTTCACCATTGGACAAAGAGATTTCTCTTTACTTTTTTTTTTTTTGTCTTTTTGGATAGGAGAAGGGGAACATGGATATGATGGACTCAAGTATCTAGTTGCATGAAAGGTGATAGTCCCACTAGGTATGGATGTCATTGCATGGACCATGTCAAGTGCTCATAGATGTTGGTTAGGAATTGCATGAGTGTAAGATGGATTAGGTAGATAGCAGATTATGATGTGGATTATGGAGGAAAATAGTGAATCATGATATGGATTATGTAGGGAATATGATAGGGATTATATGGGACTTATGAAAAAGATGAATGGGGAGGCTTAGCCAAAAGCATGGACCATAGGAAGGTGGTGGGGGAGATGTGTAGGATAATGAGTGAAGGATGAGGAGGAGGTATGTGGAATTGTTGTGAAATGTTAGGGAACCATGACCAATGGTTGCACACACTATGATAAATGTTGAAGCTTTTGATGTGGATGAGGTGTAGGAAGAAATGAAGGTGTTTTCTTAGGAGGTGGTGGATGAAGTGTTTTAGGTACCCACATAGACTTAGTATTTTTATGATTTTTATTTGGCTTGTGGGTTTTAGGAGTTTGAGACTTTTGAATGGAATGAGAATGTGGGGTGGAAGTGGATGGTTGAGATTTTTGTGATGTATATGCCTTATTTGACTTGCTTTCTTTTTGCTTAGGTGCCCAAACCAATTTGTTTTTAGACTTTTCTTTTGGAGGAATGGGCTTATATAACTTTTTAGATGTATATTTCTTTGAATTTTTGTATTGATGTCCTAAGGCATGAGAACCCTTAGGATTTTCTACTTTATAGGTAGAGGCCTTGAAATTCTTGCTTTTGAATCCCATAGGTATGGTGGAATGGGTGGAAGCTTCATGTTTATACAATGTGTGCATTGATTGGTCATGATTAAGATGTTTAGAGGATTTATGGATAAATGGATAAGAGGATTGAATGGTAGGGATATTAGGTGTTTGGAGAAGTGGAGGTAGATTAGATGGAGGGATATTAGGAGTTGGAAGCAATGGTGGTAGAGTGGATCGAGGGATATTAGGAGTTGGAAGTAATGGTGGTAGAGTGGATGGTGGAAGGTGTACGGTCACATGCTTTTGAAATTTGTAGGATGATGGAGGAGGGATGGCGATATATGTTTTAGGTGTATGATAGGCTTCATGATGGAAAGTGGACTTAGGATGCATGGAGGAAATACCAACATCTTTATGTTGTTGTCCTTGGGGTGTATGTCCAAGGCCATAAGAGCGTGGAGGGACTTTGACATGGATGGGCTCCAAAATACCTTGTTCATGAAGGTCTAGACCTTTGCCTTGGTGGTTCATATTTTGGAGTGTGCAATGGATAATGGGACTAGGTGTAGGTGGAACACTAGACACGAGTTCCTTATTGGATGGAGAAAATGAAGCAAGGGAAGATAATGGTTGTTTTTGTTCTAAGGAGGAAAACTCATGAATGAGGGTGGAAAGAACAATAGGATATGATGGAGGACTTGAAATGGGGTCGATAGTGGGTGATGGAGGATCATTAGGATCTTGATTAGTATTGTGTTCACATATATCCAAGATATTTTTTTGATTTTCTATGTGTGCTTGGGATGCATATGTCTTATCAAGGGAAGTGGATGTTGATGGATCATGGATAGGGCTAGGTAGGGTGTGGATAGGAGAAATGGAGGTTTCTTTCTCATGGATAGGTGAAGTGATAGGCTCTTGACCATGGAATGCATAAAGTTGGCTAAGAGGATCATCATGGTCTTCTTGATCATAAAAGGGGTCTTGATCAAAGATGGAATATTGATCATGAATAGTATTAGGTATGTTATGAATGGACTCATTGGGAGGGTGTTGATCTTTATGTGGATAATGGGGTAATGTTTCCTCATGTTTAGGATTGTGCTCTTGACACACCTCATGACTTATTTGAATGGCGGTGGAAGGTGATTTCTCATGGAGAGACTTGACATGTTCTTGATGGTCAACAACATAGGAGCATGATAGAGGGTGACCTGGACTTATGAAGGGAGACTCTTGAATTGGCTCAAGGGGTTGTGAATGACATGGTTGGCTTGAAGGACTTGGAATGATGTTTGAGGACTCTTTTGTATGTTCAGGTATATGTGTTGAATGACATGGCGACAGTTGATTCCTTGATAGTAGCCCTTGGGTCACATCCTTTGCAGGTGTAGGGGTGGAAGGTGTTGGCTTAGGGTTTTGATTTTGATTGGAGGATGGTATGATAAAGCTATAGGGTACATGTGCTAGATTGGTATTTCCCTTGTCAATGGTTGCATTAAGACTTAAAGGCTCTTGATTTTGTTGCCCAGGTGGACTTAAATTCACATGTGTTTGTCATGATGTGGCTTGATAGGTTGATGTGGCATTGACATATGAAGAAGTGGATGGATAAGATTGGTATGAGGTGGAAGGGGATGACACATTAGGTTGAGGTGGCATTGGTTGATAATAAATGGATAGGGGATGATGTTGTGGTTGTTGAATTTGACAAATGGCCATGAATTGATTGGCTTGAGCTAGGAGGTGTTGGATTTGAGGTGATTTAATTTGTTGAAAATTTTGGAAGAGGGTTTGAAGGCTTTGTATGGTTTGGTGGTCTAAGGGTTGGGGTATTTGGTGAAGTGTTTGAAAGAGGTTTCAAAGTTGGGATGCTAGGGATTTGTGTTTGAATGTGGGCATGGTGTCACACATGTGTGCAAGCTCTTGCGCATCGATTTGTTCCTCAAAGTATGCAACATCGTTCATGTCATTATTAGAGGTGGTAGGAGAAGCCCCTCAAAGTATGATTTTATGTTTTTGTTTTGTTTCATTATTTGAACTAGAGAAAGGGACTCCTTGAATTATGATTTCGGGCTTAGGTGTTGTCTCATGATTTGGACTAGAGGGATAGCCCCCTTGGATTATGAATTTTGGCTTATGATTAGGATTGGGCTTGTTTATGATTATGGCCATTTTGACAAGTGGTGATGGTGATGATGTGGAATGATTAGATTGGATGACTTGGATTGATTAGGATGAAATGGATAGGACACAACTAAGAGGAGTGATTAGGATGAAAGTGATTGGATAATGTGTTGGAAGAAGGTGTAGAGTGACTTGTCTTTATGTGTTTGGTGTTTAGCTTGATTTGGCAATGTTTAAATGAATGATCACACGTACACACATAAATCACTTACGCAAGACACATAAGCAAGTTTGAATTTTGAAATTTGAAGAATGTAATGATGATTATTAAACAAGCGCACCTGGAAGACACATCAACAAGCTCTATGACTAGTCAAGTGGGGTATGGCCAATTAGGTCTCAAGCTAGGCCACACAAGGCTGACTAAAGATAATTTGAAAGCAAAATCCTACCAATAAGCTGGGAAAAAGGGGTAACCCACCCTTCACCTTCACTTCCCAAAGGTATAAAGTTCTTTGGCGCTTAGCTCAGAGTGACAAGATTTCAACTCCCAAAGGAGCGTGTCTTTGGATTCACACTCGATTGAGGTTGTCCCTTGGAGGGGTGTGTGCTCCAAGAAGGTCTCCTATGAAGGGTATGTCAAAAGCAATCCAAGTGCGGTGTTTTGGAGGACACACACACTTGATTCACACTTGGAATGATTAATTTCCCTTAGATTAGAAATGAAATGTGTGTAAAATAGTTCAAGCACTTGTTCTTTTTAACCCAAAATCAAGATGTGTGATTGAAGACAAAATTTGTTTTAAGCCCAATTTCAAAAATGTGATCAAACAAGATTGATTTTATGGCCCAAATTGAAATGTGTTGACAAGTAATGATTAATGAGAAATGAAAGATTAGAATGTATGCACCTGATTATTCACTTTCCAATTTGATGTGTGTGTGACTGATGCCAACGTTGTTCTAGCTCTGCTCCGTATGATTCACCGACAAGTCACCAAGACAAGAAGAAACACAAACATGCAAGAAAAAGTGTGATTAGATCCCAAAAACATGCAATCTATTAAAAATCTAACTAAATTAAAAATTAGAAGTCTAAGGTAAATTAAAAAGTTAAAAAAAAAAAACATCTAAGTTAAGTTAGAAATTAAATCTAACTAAATTAAAAAGTAGAATCTAAAATTCATTTTAAATCTAAATGAAAAATTAAATTAAAAATTAAAATCTAAATCTAAGGTTAAATATGAAATCTAAAAATTAAATCTAAATCTATATCAAAATTAATTCTAATATTAAAATGAAAAAGAAAATCAAAATCTAAATAAAATCTAAACTAAATCTAATTTAGATCTAAATTAAATTAAAAAAGAAGAAGCTAAATTTAAGCTAAATTAGAAAAATAAAAAATAAAAAATAAAAAATCTATCACTAAATCAATCTAAATTATAACAAAATCTAAACTTTGAGGCCATAAGCGATCTATGTTGTGTTGTGAATCATGCCGAACTAATCCCCATTTGATAACTTCTTCCAGCAAGGGAATGATGATATGTTGCGCTTGAATAATAGACTGCCTGTGTTGAAATGATAAACTGGCTGCGCTGAAATGAGAGTTTTGGAAAGGCGCCTAGGTTAAAGCCTCAGTGCAATGCGTGTGGGGAAATGAGTGTGTCAATCAAAAATTTCATGGAGAGGTCCAACGGATAATTTTGAGGTTTAACTAGAGGATCTGAAACTTGTTCTTGGTCTGCGAGTGATAGTCAAGACGTCCAAATGTACTGGTGACTATTCTACATTGTCTTCAATGCTTACAAAGCATCATAGAATGCCAAAAATGTGACCTCAGGCACTTAATGCTGGTGACTATCACTCAATGACAAGGGTACGAGACTTTATATGGGTTGGGCGTGAGGTTTCAGACCTAGGCGCAACTATTATCCTTCATATTTGACTTTGTGTTGTCTTGCTTGGGAAATTTTATGAATGTATCTTGCTGATGCGAGGTGAATACAATGCAAACAATGCTACTCAATACAATGTAGACGACTTTCTTGTAGAAATTACAAAGGAAATCTCAAAGCAAGGGTATAATATTGATGAAGCCGTATTGAGACATTGTTGTATTGAAAGCAAATACAATGATAGTGAATGCAGATCCACAACACATGCCTTGTAAAATGCAACCTAGCAATGCAAGACTTATGTGATTCTAACAACTAATGATAATGCAATACAATCCAGATTTAATAAATGGAACCTGAAGGACACCAAAGAAAGCAAGTCAAGCTCCTAGAAGATGATGCCAAAATAATCCACACATTCAGCAGCGGCCAGGGAATTAAATCATGACTTGGTAGGGATGGTTGGTGGTGTGAATGACGATGAAAAAGTATGAATATTTGGTAGTGGAGAGCTTGGGCCGGCAACTAGAGGGATTGACAAGGAGGATGAGAAATCAACTAGGGTTTTCCTTTAATCACCATGAAACTTGCGAACATAAACTTTGAACAAGCAAAATATAAGTCTATGACATGCAAAATATGGGTGCATGCCCCAGGGTGGGCGCCATTTTATGTGTGTATGAAAATATGACTATCATAACGAATCAAAACACATTCAATAAAACATTATATCAAAGAAACTGAAAGAAAATTAAACAAATTCTTTATGGCAGCTCCTCCGAAGTCGTTTTATTGCTCTCTATCTCTAGCATTTCATTGATTCAAGTTGCTCTCAGATTTGGTATGCCAAGCTCAACAAAATGGACTACTAGAGAATGAGATTTTAAACTAGCATGCATGCTATACTAAGATGCAAGATTATGCTAAGATATGATAAGATTATTGCTAGAATGCTAAAGATGCAAGTGTATGAGCGTAATTGTGTGTGCGTGTCTATGTGTGTGTATTTGCATGCGTGTAACCAATGCTTAGATTTACACATATATTTATAGAGTTTTTTGAGGATTTTGATTGGCTGAATTGGTCAACGGTTGTGATAATTCCTGACAGATCGAACGGTTGAAGATGGATGAGACTGAAGGGAAAAATAGAAGAAAATGAATAAAGTAGGATTTTTCTATTTTCTTGAAAGAGATAAGATGAGATGATAAAAAAATCATCTTTTTTAGAAGATAATGAAAAGATACTGAGAAGATAAATAATGAATTATCCAATTCAATTATTTATTTATGAGCGCATGTTGATTTTTCTTAATTAAATAAATATTTAATTAAGATTTTGAGGAAATTAGAAGATTTCATAATTAAATGAAATATCTAATTATGATATGAAGAAAGTAGAAGATCTTTAATTAAATAAAATATTTAATTAAATTTGAAGAAATGACATGTGTATGAAATTAATTAAATAAAAATATTTAATTAATTAGAAGAAAGTTTTAAATAGAAGAAAATAAATATTTAAATTTAATTAAAACGAAAGATTTAATTAAATTCAAAAAAGATGATAATTAATTTAAATAAATAAAATATATTTATTTAATTAATCAAGTAGATATGTGAAATAATCAAATAAAACAAATTTATTCGATTATAGTGGGAGAATAAAATGAATGAACAATATAATTAAATTGATTAAATTTAATTACATGTAGAAGACTTTAGAGAAATTAATTAAATAATAAATATTTAATTAAATGTCAGGATTAATTAGACATGACCAATTTTATACACATACACTTCTCATCCATTTTCATTTTCTCAGATTTACCCTGAACAGGGGATATGGGGCCCTCCTCCAAAGAGGCATACGAATTTGAGACATATAGTCATATAGTGATTGTGATTGATGTTATGTATGACTTGCCCAAGAGTGAACCTCTGAAATATTTGAGCAGTGATAGATAGTCATTGGAGCGTGCCAATGACCGATGTCTAGGCTACTGCTAGGGATTAGTCAACATTCACTTGGTTCACGAAGGTGAAGGTAGAAGGCTACCCTGGTTATGATATGACCGTAGCAGTTGCATGGGTAGGGACCCATCCATGCGGGTAACAGTAATATGGGGCTAACCGCATATTGAGAGGGTTCATTGGCTGTCACTAGTAAGCACAAAAGTGACCGATGCCATGTATTACTTGGGATTGAGAAGAAGGTAGCTGACAATACCACTAAGGTCACAAGGTGGTATATGTTGGGAGCTCCTTCTTCCTAGGTGGATAGACTTGTCGTCAGTGGCCTATAGGCGATTGAAGTTGGAATCCACCAGTTTGGTAGGTTCACTACTTGGGGAAACCCTTGGGATGGTGGATGAACCCGCAGTGTAGTATGGGATGCACTGAACCCCCTCCCAGTTGTTAGACTTTATACTTAGCCTTGCGGGGTTGAGGACGAACCCGCGGTGTAGTATGGGATGCACCAAATCCTCTTCCCATTTGTCCAATGGTATAGAAGATCGGTGGAAAGGATGGACCCACGGTGTAGTGCGCAATGCACTGATATTCTTTCTATCTGGGATGCATTATGGACATGTGTTAGCCATTGTGGATGTGATGCATGTTGGATCCTGTCACTATGTGTATGTGATGCATGTTGGAGCTTGTCACTATGTATTTGTGATGTACATTGGAGCTCGTTATTGTGTACTCATGATGTATGGCGGGGCTCATCACTATGCATAAATGTGATGCATGTTAGAGCTTGTCACTATGTATTTGTGATATATGCTAGTGTTTGTCACTAATGTAAATGTGATATGCATATGAGACAATCATTGTTATACTTGTGATGTACATATAACTAATCACCATTGTACTTACGATCTGTGTATGATCTGGACATTGTTGTACTTGTGATCTAGGTATGATCCAAGCATTGTACTTGTGATCTGTGTATAACTAGACACTTTTGTACTCGTGATATGGAGGAATGCTTGTGACAACCATTCTATGCAATATTTGAGATTATTGTATGAATGATCCCTTGTGTATAATGTGAATGTTTGTACACTGATGCTTGGTAATGTTTGGTATGGACCCAACACTTGATGACAAGATTATTATCAGTATATTATAATTGACTATTTTGATAGCTTACATGTACTAAATTAATAGTTATCGGTTAAAGGTGAGATAATAGATCTCATACAAGAGGAGAGATTGAACTCCCTCTATCATTGTGGGGGCGAACTACAACGCCTTTGATTCCCACGAGGGGATATGTAGGCAGGGTCATCACGAACCCTCGAGGCTTAGGTCGTAGGTCTAGGAAAGACCTTAACCTTGGGACAATATCACTCTTTTGTGCAAGCATATATTTGGCAAGAATGAGTTGATCTCGCCATGGGAATAGAGAAGTATTGAAGTTAATACTATTAAGCTTCTTGGAATATGTTTGGTTGGTTAAGTTGGTAGTTGTTGTAAAATGAAAAAATAAAAAAATTGTTGTGCTTGAGGTGATTTTACATTGGTATCGTGAGCAACCAAGTTCAAACGCCAGACCTATGAAGCTCACTTGACTTTAAGCCAAATATGTTGTTTCCACGCTTTACCAACTAACCATAAATCCAAGTTGATCATTCTGAATGGAATTGACTATCACTGACTTCATCCAGATGGAAGGTCCCAACAAAAATAAATAAAACCTATATAGGTACAAAAGGAATTTTGATATAATGAATTGAAAATGAAAATCAAAGTGTGGCAGAAGGTTAAGCATTTGATGATTGCTAGTTCTCCTAACTCCCTTGTTGTATTTGATTTTACTCCTTGTTATGTGGAAAATTTCATGGCATAATTAAGAGTATTAAGAAATCTCCTCATGATGTAAGTATGAATGGATATAAACTTATAACATTGCAAATAACTTAAGAAGGTGTATTTTGGAAGGGATAACTAGTAAATGTGTGTACCTAAGGCTATAATATTGACCTCTCCTAGGAAAAATCAACCCGTAAATTGAAAATGGAGGATAGGATTGAGTGAAAATGCTCACTTGAGGGTATGTTTTAATATGCACCCTTTCAAATCTTATAAAAAATATTCTGAATTTAACCAAATTAGGGAAAAGGGGACCACCTGAGAGGTAAGGATAAGGGGCTCAAAAGCAATTAACTTGGCTAATAACCCAAAAGTTTTAAGAAATTATAAAATACAACCTTCTAATAAGCTAGGATGGCTTATCCCAAGGGGGGAAGGATGTCACATCCCCGCCAATAGCCTCCCTGCATAACAGTGCAAGTGTGGAAATAAATTAAAAATAGAATAATAAAATAAGATTTGTGATGGAGCCCACAATTAGCAAGGAAGGAATTCATTAAATCAAAAGAAAAATATCATTAAATAGGAGAGGGACGTGGGTCAAGGGGGGGTGTTCGTGCCATTAAGAGGCATAGTGCCTTAGCCCTAGAGCCTTCTAGATGGCAAGTTAAGGGGAAAAAAGGTAGAAGGTAGACTTAAAATAATCACAACCCCCTTGGTCTCTCATTAATTTGGAGTTGGGAAATAGAGAGGGAGAAGAATTGTAGAGAGCACGAAGGAGAGAGAGAGAGAGAAGGAATTGTGCAAGAAAAAGAAGTTTCTAAAATCCTTAAGACCTGCGCAACCCCTTTCATCTAGATGCATGCATTCTTTGGGATAGGATGTAGGCATGTGGAGAGGAGAGCAAAAGAGAGGGACGCAACCAAGAAACAATGTGGAGGTATGGAGGCATGAGAATTTTGGTAGGTGCAAAGCTAAATTCCAAATCTATGCCAACGTCTTCCTTGCCTGTGTAGAAACAGGTATTTTGGGAGGAAAATGTAAGGGGGAAGGAATATAGTGTGGGAGGAGGAGTTGACTAGGGTTTTAGAAACTAGAAGTGTGTGTGAAGCTGAGGTAGGACTTTTAGCATATGATATTAGAGGAATCAACCTGAACAATCAGGCATGCGAGGTGAGGGAGCATGAAGAGGCACTAGTTATCAATGAAATCCCTCAAAGAAATGTGGTATCATGGAATGCCAAGATTTGCAGAATATGCACAAAATGGATTCATTGAAAATGGCATAGAAACCAGGAAGCAATGGTGATAGGAGGTGAAAATCAAACTCCAGAACCTTTCTCAACCTTCTCCCTGACATGAAATGAGAGCTAGCTCTATGTGAGCACTTAAAAAGAAAAGACAAGAGCATGGACATGAGAGAGTGGTGCCCCAGGCTATGGTGTGTGATGAGGGTGATTTGGAGGGGATAATGGTCTACTAGACTTAATCAAGGGAGATCAGGTCACTTCTCTTTGGACTCTATTTCATGGAATTGTTTTGACATAGGCCCTGTATGATCTAAGTTATATTGTGGTTTAGTTGATTTTTTGGATTTCTTTTCTCTCAAGTTAAGATATTCCATGGTTATTATAATTTTGGTAGAAACAAAGTTAAAAATAATGTAAATTATAACTATTAATTTATGTTAATAAATTTAATATATTTATTAGTAAAATTAAGTTAAACAATATAACATTCATATATTTAAAGGATGCAATTTTGGTAGAAATAGAAAGTGGATTTTATATCAAATTTTATGTAATCATTTAATGCTACATGTAGTGTATAAAATTATAAAATTCTCATCCTATTCACCAAGGTCTCATGTTTGAGTTTTGATATGTTTTATAATAAAGGGTTAAGGTTCTCAATAAATGGATAGACCTTATTAAACTATATACTAAGTTAATATTATGCATAAGAGACACATAAAATATCTTTGACATGATAGGAACATGAGTAAATGTCATCACCATGTGTATGGGTATATAGGTAAGTCTATTGTCATGATTTGGCAACATGCAAATTGTTGAACTCTAGAAGTCAAATCTATCTAATCCCCTTATTATGGGATCTGAATTTGTTTCCAATAGCATCAAGTTAGCAATTGACATTATGCCATGGCATTGATTCTTAACTTCTTAAGCACAACATTGTTCCAAACCAAAATAAGATTATATGCTAGCAATAGTGTGATATACCCACTTTGTTAAATAGCAATGCCAAATAAGTGCAGCTACGATAAGAATTTAGAATATACTCAAGCTAGAATTTTATGAGGACTATTATAATATCATTGGAAATGCCCTTGGGAAACTAAGACTTATGCAAATGAGGAACATGTGAAGTTTAAGTGGACTATAAATTATTTATGAGTGGTAAGAGTAAATATTTAATATTTTATGAATGTGGCTATATGGAAGTAATGGTTCCACTATATATGTATGTATGTATGTATGTATTTACATACATACATACATATATATATATATATTTGGATGTCAATTTAATAGATCTAGTGTTGCCACTCATCTAGAGTTGACTTACATATCAACCTTGATTAGAGAAATTTTATAACTATTGTGTTGTCCTTTAAAGTATGAATGATTTTGTATAGTCTTATTGAGGCCATGACATGTCTAATGGAGATTGATGTCCAAATTAATAAGATCATGACACTTGATCATATTAGTCGAATATCACCTAGAGCCATATCGGGGCTTCACATAATTGAGTAATGTATCTTAATTGAAATATTTATTCTATCGGAGTATCCTCATACATGAATGTTTAAGGAGTTTTCCATTATTATAATATAATGGGTTAATATATGAAGAATCAATACACTTTTGATCTTTGAGATCTTCAGACTACCTTCTAATCCTAAATAAAACCCTATATTATAAACTATTACGGTCCAAGGATCAAATGTTGTATAATATCCTTGATAGATAATTGTAACGGTTTTGGGATGCTCACTTTGAATTAAAAATCAACATCAAGGTCTAATTAGAAACGTTGATGTCCTTGGATGGAAATGTCATAGTGTAGGTTTGTCGACTTGGGTATGGTATTGGAATTCCTTGTTTATTGTTAAACACTTATCATTGTTGGGAATCATTTAAAAGAAACCTTCTCAGAGTAAGCATATTAATTAATGAAACCTTGGATATGGGAACTAGTGTGTAGGTCTCCTTGAGAGACTTTGTAAGGGGAACTATGTGTGACTTTGATCCATTTGGAAGCGGGTACATAGGCAATCCTTGGGCGAAGGATGTCCCTGTGACCTCAAGTCCGTAGGGGGAGGGTTTAGGGGGGAAT
>VDFB02275014.1:0-57002 GCA_007258455.2 Sequoia sempervirens
GGAACCTAGGTGTTTCAGGTGCAGGGGTGTGTATTTTGGATTCGTGTGGTGTGTTAAAAGCAGCCAAGTCAATTGCCCTTCCATTTGGAATGAATAATGTAGTAGAATCAATGGTAGTTCTCCATGGTTTAAATCTTGATAGGCACCTAGGAATATCTCAAATCCATGTTGAAGGTAATTTGTTAATAATCATAAATGCATGTAAGGAGAGAATTTGTCACAATTGGAATTTAAAATATATTATGCAAAATGTTTGGGAACTATTAGACAAGTTCCACTCTTTCCAGATTTCACACACGTATCGTGAAGGGAATATGCTAGCAGATCAGCTTGCAAATATGGGATGTCAAAAAAAAGAAGTGACCATTTTAGAGGATGGAGTTAAGTTTGATACATTCCCAAACCTAGCCGAGATTGTAGTGAAAGAATTAGTGCAATGTAAAAATTAGAAAGTCAAACTTCTTCAAAGATGGTCACATGGGTGCAATTATCGGGCATCAGAGATATTGCTTAACTCATACCTGATAAATTCCTTAGAAAGTTGAACAAAGTCAGGCATCGGACTTTGGAAGATCAGAGGTCAGCTTTTTAGCTTTCATAGAAGAGAAGAAAGGTAGAAGGTAGAAAAGAAACCTAAACCCCGAAAAGACTAAAGGTAAGTTGGGCTTTACAATTTGGTGTTTCACCTAGCAATTTCAACATGTTTTTAGTCAAAATGTGGCAAAGTTCATAGGCAAAGGAAGTTAGAAAATTTTATTGAAATTGAGTAGTAGACTTCTAGATATTGGAGATCAGATTGCTGGCATTTGCAAAAGAGAAGGAAGGATAAGGTAGAAGAGACTCTCGTTTCCCAACAATTCTAAAGGAAAATCAGGCTTCCCAATTCAGAGTTTTAGAGATTGAACTTTCAGAGATCGAGCATCAGGATTTTGGAGTTCGGAGATCAACTTGTTGGCTTTCACAAAAATGAAGGATAAGGTAGAAGAGAAACTTGATCCCCAACATGACTAAAGACAATGGAAGTTAGAAAAGTTGAACAAAATCAGGCATCAAAATTTTGGAGATCAAAGGTCAACTTGTTGGTGTTCATAGAAGTGAAGGAAGGACAAAGTAGAATAGACACCCTATTCCTAACAAACCTAAAGGCAAGTTGGGCTTCTCAATTTGGAGTTTCGGAGATCGAGCATCGGGATTTCGAAGATCAGAGGCTAGCTTGTTGGCTTTTGCATAAGCGAAGGTAGGAAAAGGTAGAGGAGAATCTTGAACCCCAACAAGACTAAAGGTAAGTAGAGCTTCTCATTTTGGAGTTTCACCTCCAAACTTCAACGTGTTTTTAGTCAAAAATTTGGATAAGTTCATAAGCAACAGAGTTAGAAAGTTGAACAAAATCTAGCATCGGGATTTTGGAGAACAGAGATCAGCTTGTTGGTTTTCACAAAAGTGAAGGAAGGATAAGGTAGAAGAGAAACTTGATTCCCAACAAGTCTAATGGCATGATGGACTTCTCAGGCCAAACTTTTGGAGATCAAGCAAAGTACTTTCGGAGATCGGAGTTCAGCTTGTTGACTTTCGCAAAAATTGAAAGAAGGATAAGGTAGGAAATATTATCATCTAAATCTTCCAAGTGGATCAAAAGAATAAATTAGACCCTCTTGGGCACTTTTGTAATTACTTACTATTATTATTAATATATAGGCTTTTAGCCTTTTTCCAAAAAAAAAAAAAACCAAAAGTATATTTATTAAATTTACATGTTGACTAGAGTCAATATAAATTTAAATAGAATGAATATTTTAAAATAACTGAAGGTACCTAAGATGAACTAGTTTTTCAGTAATAATCCATAATGTTCATAAAACATATAAAACATGTCATATATCAATAATTTTCATGATCCAAGATGTTAGTGTTTTTGTAAAGAATAAAACATCATAAATCAATAATGTTCATGTGTAAAACATAAGTTTATATAAAATGTGTGCATAAAAAATCAAATCAAAATATAAGTGTGACTATATAATGAACTCATAAAACACATATATAAATTTATATAGCATGTGCACATAAAACAACTCAAAAATAAGGAAGTCTAATAGTTTTAGAGATAGATTGATCTTCACTTTGTGCCATGCCTTATCTCAATCCTTGTCCTAATCCATATCATAATCCCTATCTGAAATCATGGGTTGATCCCCCCACAAGAAAGTACATATCCAAGCACATAAAATTAAAAAAAATTACATATGTGTATGTATGCATAGATAATACAAATTATATTCTTAAATTTAATTTTAAATTGATATACTTGAGGTATTTAAAATTACCTAACATTTAGTGTATGGATCATGTATAGGATGTTGTGTAGGACTTTGAAGAGAAGTATGCACTAATCTTGGAATCTATAATACATGACATACATATGTATATGCATACAAAGTTATAAAACTTGTACTTTCAATGTGTGAATGTAAAAATATACTTACACATTTAAATGAGCTATAGACCTGATTTTTAAATACCTCATGATGATGTATAAGATTGCTTGCATACTACAAATATCCAAATCCTTGAAAAACATCATCATGATCCTAATATATGAAATTTTCATATGTGATTTCAATCAAGTGTTAGAACTTGAACATGTGATCTACTTTAAAATAAATTTTAAAATATACATATAAATCTTTTGAACTTAATATACAAATTTGTATCTGCACTACAATCTAGAGGACCCTCCCAATCGTAATGATCTTAAAAGAATGAATGGACATGGTGACACTTGGAGATGGTGCAATGTCAGTGCCAAAAAGAAGAATGATATATGTGCCTCATCCAAAATTAGGTACAATAACCTCAACCTGATTTGAAACATATTGAGGGGGCCTATAGGATCAACTAAAACATACTGAGGGGGTCCTATAGGATCAATCAAATTATGTTGAGGGGGTTTGTAGGATCAATATGAATATATTTATATCCCCCTATACCCTATAAATTTGCCTCACCATGGCTCCTCATTCTACCAAAATATCATCTAAGATGTTTTGATATAGCATCAAGAGGGATCCCATGCTTATCGATAATAAATTTGTATGCACCTAATAGATCACTAGTGAAACATGCACACAAATTACAAAAAGCATCAACCTCAATCATTGGTGCCACACCATGTGGAAATGGTAGATCAACACGAATGTAAAGATCATAGTTGTTACATGTAGCCTTGGTGGGAGGAAGGATAATGCTTGAACATAATAAATATCTTCCAACATGATCAAATGACATTTGATCAACCTTAGTATCAATAAGGGAAATGCTCTAAAAATGTGACATCTAGAAGGGGTGATTGTTGGCTCTATTTCTACTACTAGTTTCAAACATTTTTGGAGAAACAAAAGCATTAGACCAACTAATGCCCTCTTGTTCATGAGCAGTGGAAAGTCTAGTTGGCTAAACTAAGGTCTTCCAACAAACCTCCTTGTCCTATGTCTAGCATATTGAAGAAAAGATCTATAATCAACACCTAACTATAAATGAAACACAATAAATAATTATTTACAAAAATAAAGCAGAAACTCATCAATATGAGGCCATCTATGATGTGCTTCCAATCATCTAGGATAAATAAATGGAACCACAAGTTGATCTACACACCTAGTGATAACATACCCTCTCACTCTATCTTGTCCCTAATAAAATAAAAATATGTTGTGAACACTATCTAATGAAACACACCTAGAATTGGATGACCATTTCTCATGGCCACTAATGCTCCTAGAAAGAGAAGCATAAAAATATTCAATATTGATCTCATCATAAGAGTTGTATGATCAAATGACACCAATCATATGTGCAATCTTAACTAACCTATCTCTATTTTACAAGTTTGAGATGTTATGTATTTTTTCGCCTAAACATTGCAAGGCAACATCGAACCTCTAAATGGTGTCAGCATATAGATTAGATCTAGAATAAGTCTACTCATCAGAATTATTAGATCGATGAGAATTATGATTATCTTGATGAGAATTTTTATTATCCATGTCTAGAAATATCTACATAATTAAACAAAAAAAGTACATTTAATTTTGAAAGTAAAAAAAAATAAACTTTAATATACAAGTTAAACTTTACAACCTAAATATTTTAAATTTCTCATCAAATGTAGAAACATGATTCATGAAATTATTCATGTAAAATTGAAACATAAGAGAAAAAAAAATCATATAATCAATCATATTATTCATCAAACATGAAAGAAATTCATGAAATTACAAAACTTTATTACAAAGAAAAATTTGCAAAAAAATGCTAAAATTTAGATATATCAAAAATTTGTAGAGCATATAGATGGTTGGAAAAATATTTTAAAATGCAAGGTTTATTGAATGATGTATTTGTAAGGATATGTTTGAATGATATCCCAAAAAATTATTTTATCTTGTGTGGACCATAACTGTGAACCATGGGATCATATTCTTTAGGGCTCAAGTAGTAGGGGGACAAGGTGAAGGGGATATATATTGATAGTAGTAGAAGGAAGTTATGTAGGGTTAGTGGAATTATTATGATTATAAAGAATGCCATATGTATGAAATACTACATGATAATTAAAAATAAGCCCACAAACCACAATAGTTGTGGGAGGAGAAGCACCATGAACCACAATAGGAGTAGGAGTTGTATGAGATGTTTTAGGTGAGATGGGTAGGATTTTTCCAATTCCATAAGTATGAGTAACATCATTAAATGATACATGTAATGGTATATGTGGATTAAGAAGAATAACATCTTACAACCATTTTTTTGGGTAGGAGAACCTAGTACAACCATATTAATGGTAGGAATACTATGTCTAGTTCATTATGGGAACAAACCACTAATCTAGACAATATGTGTGTGTTTGAGTGACATCTTAAATTTTTTATTTTCTTTACTTGATTAAAATGAATATGATTGTATGATATGATCCTACGAAAATCAAATTTTAACTGATTATAGTTATTAGTTCAATTGTTATGCTATTAACATGGAATGCATAAACAATTAGGATGGTAAAAAGAGTTCAAAAGCTAGCTAGTTTAAGATAAAATTCATCCATGAAATTATAGAATGAATAATGGAAGACCTTTTTATTTTTAAGTTATTATCAAGTATTTAGAGATTTCTTACTTGTAAACATTTTTTATTTCTAGAAGCTTAAAAATATTTTTAAAGAATTCCTAGATGAGCTACCTAGGCTTCCTTTATCCCATATGCTTAATTTCTTAATTTATATCCTACTAGTATAGGTTTAGAAGAGGCTACCCTCGAGTCTCAGGACAAGTAGAGTCTTTAAGGAGAAAATGGTCCTAAACTGCCTCAAAGAAAGAAAGAGTAGGTCACCGAGATTTTCTAGGTAGAATAACAAGCTCTTATCCAAGGATGGAAACGCGACATGTGGACATCCCCACAACGTGCTAGCATCTCGAATGGGCCAAAAATTGAGACTATCTCAAAAGATAGCTTAAGTAACTACTACTGCTCTAGTTGATAGGAACTTTAAAAATGGGATGAAATGACAAAATTGCAAAAACTAGAATAATGTAAACTAAGTGAAATGTAAATGATAAAACAAAGGAGGAAGAATAAAATGCTTACAACAAACCAAGTAATGAAGCCTCTAATAAAGATATGTCTCAAATACCTGCACACATAAGTCCCAGATAAAATGTTGGGTTTCTTTAGGTTCTTGCCTCAGTCAAACCCCTCCTTTGGTGTTTCCACCTCCATAGACAGCTAGCTAGATAGATAGATAGATAAGTAAACAAGAAGATAAATGCATAGACAAAGGATGTGATAAATCCCAAGATGTTCAAAGACATAAGACAAGAAGTAGATATTACCTGCAAGGTTTGAGGAAGCCAAAGAGAGAGAGAAAGAAAGAAAAATCTATGAGAGCCAATAGAGTTGTAGAGAACGTTGTGAGATCTTGAGGCTATTGTAGCAAGCAAGAGAGTTGTGCAAGCTTGAGAGAAAGAGAGAGAGAAGCTTCCCAAGAGAGGGAGAAAAGAAAGAATGCCTTAGAGAGAAAATACCAAGAGAGAAAGAAATCATATCAAGAGAGAATAGATTTCAAGCGAGAATGATTAAGAGAGGAAAATGAAGTGAAAGGATAGATTTTAAAGAGAGAAGAGGAGGGAAAAGAATGTTCTCGAGCCGTTACAAAGCATCCCGAGTCGTTTACATTGACCAAGGTGGGTGACATGTGGAAAAACACTTGAGAATGATTTTTTGATCACTAAAATGTTGTAGGATGCTAGTGTGGCATGCAAATGTCTCTATGGCGCACTACTGTCCAAATAAACTATGCTAAAAAATGGTGGGAAACAAGGAAAACACAAGGTTGACACAAGATGGTGGTTGCTAAAAAGGGGTTTTGAGCATCTTGAGAGGGAAAAATACTGATGCAAGGGCTAAGATGAGCCTTGTACATAAATACTAAGGGAGTGGAAACTAAAATAGATACACAAGTGTAGGTGAAATTGTAAGGGTATGCAATTTTTGACACTACAATAGGTATTAGATTGGAGAGTCCTCTAATTTCTCCATCAAATTCTTTAAGCATGTGTTTGATAGCATGGTTATGAGAAAAATAAGAGGACAATGACTTTTCCAAGTCACAGATGATTGAGTTAGAGGTGGAGAATGAGTGATAAATTTACTTAGAATCTTATACAAATAATAAAAATTTAATTTTCATTTAGTTGACTAGAATATGTTATCATTTGAAGGATGAAAATGAAACATCACACTAGGCTTATTACAACACAATTCATTCATAAGAGAAATAGACTTTTGTACATCTAATTTTGTATCTCATTCATTGGATAATGTAGAAAATATCATAGAGAGGGAAGAAGAAATATCATCCATAGAAAAACCACTATTAGGAGAAGAAATATTCTAATATTTATTAGATGGTCCTTTTGTTGTTTGTTGTCTTAAAATTGTGATAGATAGCTTGAACATGGAACTAATGATTTTAATAGTGAGACACTTAAAAAACCCTATCTGATGTGCATAATAAACCTAGTATATTATAATAAATATGCATAAATATAACATATTCTATTAGGATATAACCTCTATTGGAATTTTGTTTGTCATTGAGGATATAGTTGGCAACATGAGCATGATGATGTGAAGATATTGTTGAGTTGGGAGGTTGATGAAGATTGATGAGAATGACAATATATGGTGTTTCCATTGATGGAAACCCATGATAGAGATGCAAAAGTGTTGGTTCAGAGAAGACCAAATGATTTGATAACCGCCTAAGTCTTGGAGTATAGTTTCAGTGTTCAGCGAACCAGTTTTGAGGTTTGCATTGCTCTACTATAAAGAATATAATTATATATTTTTAAGGTAATGTTGGTGGGTGTTAGAAGAGTCTAAATCTATATTTTCATGACTTTATGTCTTCTGTAGTTGAAGATAATATTGACAAAGCATTGGCTCTAGAAATGACAGAGTTAGTGATGTAGAGTGTATGTTGGAATTCTCTACATTCCATCATGAATGAATATTATGTTATGTGGTTTTGTGGTAGTGTTTAAAGATGCTAGAGGTGTGTACATTCTAAGTGGAATTTTTTTTGGTGGTACGCATGTAAAGGTGTGGATGAATAATTGGTTCATTCAAATATTAATTTATCATTTTTACTATTTGGTGCCAACCTAAGTATTTTGGGGTTATGCAGAGTTGAGTTGTGTAAGGAGCAGTATCATAGGAGTGATTATAGGTCATGCCAACTTATTTTAATGTGTTGCACATTTTGATTCTTTCGAAAAGGCGTGTTTGTTGATTTTTTGGACATATAGGTTATGTCGTGCATGATACATCTAATTAGGTTGACCTACTTGATGTCTTGATAGTTGTGGTATATATAAGGTTGATTAGTTGTGTGATAGAAGTGGATAGAGTATGTAGAGTGTGTGTGAAAGATTAAGTGTAGAGAATTGTGAGGTATAGTTGTGGTGAAGTATGAAGTGTGTTAAGTTAGTTTTCTGAGCTTTAATAGAACTGTATCTTTAGCATATGTCAGATGCAATACTAGTAGTTCATCATTGGCAGTGAACCGTCCTTTCTTATATATCTTTCTATTTTGGGTAATGAGCCCTTTGGCAGTGAGCTACTGACAATAAGCCATTCTCTTTTTCGACAGTGAGTCCTTGGACAATGAGTACACCATTCTATATGAAAAATTATAACCCATTATAATATATTGTGAGCTAATCCTCACCATGGATTTTCCCTTTTTGAGGTTTCCACGTAAGATTTGGTGTTCTTATGTTCCTTGATCTGATGCATGCTTTATATGTTCCTTTCATTTACTACAAGTTAAATATGATCTTTCAATTAATGTTTGAATTGAAAAAGTTAATGAGTTTTAGTAAATACTGATTCATCCCCCCCTCTCAGTATTTCAAGTGTTCAGCAATTGGTATTAGAGATTAGTTCCTTCAATTGGCTTGATCACTGAGGTAGATCTTGGAGGTTGAACACATGACTATAAGAAAGTATCCTATCCCTCCAGGAGAGATTATCCCTGAAGGGTTTACTGAAGAATATGTGAGGTTGATATGGAAGGAGAACTCAAATCAACCATTAATGATTTGGATAAAGTAGAAGCTAGATAGAGATATGAAAAAAGGATCTTAATGATGCAAATGAGTGTATCAAGAAGTTGAGAGAGAAACTCAATAAATCTATAGAAATAATCAAGGAAAAAAATGAGAAGTTCAAGCAATAAAATGAGACTATCATCAGTCTGAAAGTGTAAGTTCAAGAAGGAAAAAAGTCAAAGACTGTCTTAATTCCAAACTAAAAGAAAAATATGAATAATATTCAAAGCTTGAATAAGTGATCATAACTTTTGAGATCAGATATGGAGAAATCAAAGAATCAAGAAGATAAATTCAAGAAGATCTCCACAATGCTTGATGAGATGATTGAAAATTAGAAGGCTTCCAAGGAAAAAGAAGGTTTAGGGTTTGAGAAAGGAGAAAGTTCAAAGTTAAATAAAACTCTAAACAATGTTGAAAAGAAGAAGAACAAGAAGAAAAATGTCAAATAGGTCCAAAACTAGAAGAAAGAATTCAAAAGGCCTCCTATCAGACAACCTGTTGCACAAAGGTGTTCATCTTTTAATGGTTACTATTATTCCTACAATAAATTTAGACATAGAGCTATAGAGTGTAGAAGAAGAATGAATTAGAATGTTTAATCATTTCCTAGTCAATGCTTTGCATGCAATATATTTGGTCATAAAGCTAGTGAATGTAGAAATCAGATGATGAGTAGTTACAATAATGGCATGATGTTTCAATTTTTCAATGGCTACTATTATACATGCAATGGATTTGGGCATATAATTTTTGAATGTAGATCTAGAATGGAAATAAGTAAGCTTGTTCAAAAAGGTGTCATATGTCACAATTGCAATGAACCAGGACACATTCCTAAGTTTTGCAAATCTAAGTGTGAAACCCTCAGTTTCACAAAAGAAGAAGGTTGATATGGTAGAAAAGATAGTGGATCCGATTGAGATGAAGAAGGAAATGAACAAGATATGGAAAAATAAGTAAGAGAGTGAAGTAAAGAATGATTCTATGCCAACTCTTAGTGCAGATGTTTCCTTCAAAAACTAGATGAAGAGCTTTGGCTTAGGGGGAGTTTTAACTGAAAATCCTTAAGCCCCCACCAAGGATGTGGTGTTGATGCCTTCAACACACTAGTATAGATGTCAAATGACATGCTTAATCTATTGATGAGATCTTCTAAATGAATTATCTTGTTTGGTAGATATGAAAAGTAATTAAAGGTGACTATGTCAACACAGTGAGTGTCTATCAACTTTTTGACCTAACTTTATCTGTAACATTCAATGCAAATTAGGTCACCAAAAAAAGGTTTATATTTCATTTTTCATAATCAAAATTCATTTGTGATCAAGAATTTGAAGAATAGAGAAGCATAGCAATGACGATTTGAAGCATTTGGTGCATTATGTGAAACCCTAATTGGTGAAGAATTTTAAAGGTATTTATGGTTTCTTGCTATTCCCTAGTTTCAAAAGTGATTCAAGATGTTTACTCCAAAAGTAGTTGATGTGTTGGAATGGCCAAGACCTAAGTTCAAGAAACATTTATTTAAATCCATGGAGACGGATCCAAAAGGTGTTTTTTTAGGGTTCCATATGGTTTGGACATAAAGGATGTGTAGATTTACATTCAAATGAAAATGGAAGAATATGATCATTTGAAGATTACAAAATATTGGGTAAATGATTTGACAAGAGATGATTTTGAATTGAAACCTGAATTTGGAAGTTTTACAGAGAAGAAGCTAGATGTATGGAACAACTTTCCAAATTTTTACCATGAGGATGAATGGGTTAAGCATGTATTGAGTTAAATTCATGATAATTTTATGTGGTTGGATATGTCACATTTGATCAAAAAGAAAGTTATCAAGGCGGTTACTAGTTTTTGCTCTGAAGAATCTTTTTCGCCAATGAAGATCGTGAAGAATGAGATGGTAATGAAGCTCACCGATGTAAAATTCGACAAGTGTTCCTTAATGGTGAAGAGAATTGATGATCTGATGGTTAAGTATGCATCAATGGTGATTAGATATAAGATATATTATTCAAACAAAGAGAACTCTATGTCAATAACCAACATTCATAATCCTCACTAGATGGTGAAGGAAGGTCTAGATATTGATCTATGTGAACTCCTAAGATAATAGTTGATGGAAAATCTTCAGAAGACCAAATAATCTTGGTACACCTTCTGGTATGGTACCCTAATTGTATACTTATTCTTCTACTTTCTTAGAGAAGTTCCCGGTACAAAGAACATTGTGTGGTTGGATAACATTTGTGTTGCAATTCATATTAGAGACCACTTGAGAATATTAGGGAACCTGAAAACCCATAATTCTATGTTTTGGGGTTTCTTTAAGTCATTTCAAGGAAAAATGCAAGAAAGAGAGAGAATCCCAAAAATTATATTTGAGAAGTATAAAAATGACATCACTTTCATGGTTATTAGAGATAACTACATTATGGAAGTAGTTGAACCTAGAATTGTGTGGATCCTAGAGTTGGGATATGAGGTTACAAAAGAAGAGAATACTAGTCTGACATAGATCATATTAAGAAAACTAAGAGATCCATTTGTGGATAGGTTTGGAACTTATGCAGATAAATCTAGTGAAGTGCACTTGCAACAAAAGGGAAAGGAGATAAAGAAAAATATTGAAAAGATGAAGGTACAGTTGGAGGATATTTTTGGTTCACCAAAGAGCCCCGCAAAAAAATCCAAAAGCATACTTGCTCCTCTGGAGGCTACTCCCAATACAATAAGTTTAGCTAGGACCTCTACCCCCTCTCCTATTGTTCTAAAGTCATCCAAAACAAATCTTGTAGAGAGTTCAAAAAAGAAGGCTACATCTAGTGTCCTTGAGTAGAAAAAGGCTCTTAAGAGGAGAAGAAAAGGAAAGGAAACAAGGGAGAAATACATCAGCTATGAGCATGAAGAATAAGAAGAAGAAGAGGAAGGACCTCAATTGGTCTAGAAGAAGAAGTCTCAAGCCTCTATGGAAGAGACCAGTGCCAAAAGAACAAGATTTGACATTATTGATACTGGAATGAAGAAGTGGAAAGAGAAAAGAAGCTAGGAGAAAGAGATAAATATCCTAAAGACAAGAGGAAGAAGAAAGAAAAGATCCATCTAGTAAGGGAACATAGCCCTTTGAAGTTTGATGCTTTATTTTATAGTATTTTAGAATTTGGTCTCTTCGAAAGAGACAACCAAAATGTATCTGGAGTCTAATGATGAAGACAAGGCGACCATTGAAGAAGCCATAGTTAAGTATATGATGGATTTTGACACTAGCTTTGATAAGATTAAGGACCAATTACCTAATGTCTTGAAGAATGTCTTAACTGCAAGAAGGTAAGAAGCTATAGAGAAGATGCAAAGATAAAGGCATTTTCCTTGGAGAAGACTAGTTCTTCTCTTACAACTGAGGATAAACACAAATTGTCTAAACTATACAACATAAAATTTTGAACAAAGAAAAAAGTTAACACTCGGATGAGAAGAGATAAATATGACATTGAAAGGCTCAAGAATGAGACACTATAGAACGTTGAAAACCTGGAAAAAGGATTGGGAATGTCTCTGGACAATGAAGAGAAATTTTAGCATGATATAACTATTCTGAAAGTTAATAAACATATTAATGAGAAATCTAAGCATGTGACTGAGCCAGAGGATGGAAAAGAAAACATGATGGAAGGTAACATCCCTTCAAATGAAGAGATGATTGATAAGCTTGGGCAAGAAGATGTGTTAACTAATAACACCCCTCTAGATATGGAGAATATTGTTGATGAAATTCAGAAAGAAGAGAAATAGGATCTTAGAGAATAATGAAAATTATAACGAGTAGAACTTGCCCCCTCTAGATGAGAAGACTAATGATGGGTGGAGAGAAGAAGTTAAACAAGATGTTTTGGAGAAGGGTAAAGTACAAAATGAACATAGTGTGCCTCCTCCAGATAGTGAAAAGTCTATAGAAGAATTTTGTAGAAGCAAAGAGAAGAAGAAGAGTGAGAAGAAGAAAGAATAAAGTGCTCAAATAGTTGGTGAATCATTTAGAGCTTCTAGAGATTCATTGAAAAGTCTATTGGATATGCAGCTACAGTTCCAATTGGTGGTTTCAACATAGTTAAATTACAAATTCTTATCCAACAAGGACAAGTAGATATGGATAAAATGTCCCCCCTATATAAATTACAACTTGGTGATGTCTTTCATGCCTCTGCAAGGAAGGAGATACTACAGATAGACCAATTCAAAAATTATTGATGAAGCAATAAAAGTACTAGAGGATAGCTTCCTCAGAAAAATGTTGACAATTCTCTATTTGGTGTGCAAAAACTGAGGATAATACTTGATTCCTTTAAGGAATACTCTACTGGTTTGGAAGAAAAATTAGAAAAGGAAATGAAAAAGAAGATCAATGACAAGAGATTGGCAGATGCTTCTGACAAGTGTGGTGTTTCATATGGTAAGTTGCAAAGCAACTTAAAAGATATTCAAAATTGTGTGGAAGAAGCTAAAGTTTTATTTCAATTTTCTGTAAAAAGGCCTACTTCTACAAGGAGTATTAAGGACCAAATGGACTCAATAGAGTCACAAAATTCTTAGGCCTCTAGTGTTTATGATCTAGTTAGTGATGTAGATGGTGCAACAAGGGATAAAATTGAAAATTTGCATGGTTAGTTCTTCCAACTACAAGAATAGAAAGAGAAAACCATTGTGTAGTATAGTCAGCTCAGAGACTTGATAAGTGCAAGGCCTACATCTCTGACTGGAATTTTGGTTGATGCTGAGAAGATGTTGCAAAAGGATTTGATGCCTAGTTATCTAGATGAAGGAGAAGACCTCCATCTGAAGCTTGAAAGTCAGTGTAGTATACTTTCCTTTGCTAAGGAGTGGGAGATAGCAAATAAATTTTGGGAGGCACACCTTGCAAAATTGAAGGTGTCTAATCAGGTTAGTTTACCCTCCACAAGCTAAGTTGTACATTTTTTCTTTGTATAGATAATTTTCTTGATTGCAATGTACATATGTGAAGTATTTGATGATGTTGCAATATAAGTATTTATCATTTTGGTAATGGATACCATTGTTAGGGGGAGTTACATTGATGTAAATTTATCTATAAGGGGGAGAAGAGAAAAGTAAAGGAATATATTCTTGGTACCCTTTTCCCTTGATATCAAAGGGGGGGTAGTTTTGGCTAGGAGTGTTGCCATCAATGACAAAGGGGAAGATTGTTGGAAGTTTGTTTTCCATTGAGGAGATTGTTGGCAACATGAGCATGATGATGTGAAGAGATTGTTGGGTGGGGAGATCGATAAAGATTGATGAGCATGATAGTATATGGTTTTTTCATTGATGGCAACCCATGATAGAGATGCAGAAGTGTTGGTATAGAGAAGACCAAATGATTTGATGATTGCCTAAGTCTTGAAGTGCAATTTCAATATTCAGTGAACCAGTTTTGAGGTCCACATTGCTCTGCTATAAAGAATATGGCTATGTGGTTTTTAATTAATTTTGGTGTGTGTTGGTAGAGTCTAAATCTAGAGTTTCATGACTTGATGTCTTTCGTAGTAGAGGATAATGTTGATAGAGCATAGGCCCTGGATATGACAAACTTAGTGGTGCAAAGTGTATGTTATAATGTTCCACATTCCACCGTGAATGAATATTATGTTATGTTGTTTTGTGGTAGTGTTTACAAATGTTACAGTTGTGTACATTCCAAGTGGCACTTGTGTTTTGGTGGTCTGTGTGTCAAGGTGTGGATGAACAGGTAGTTCAAATTCAAATATTACTTCACTAGTTTTTCTATCTGGTGTTGACCTAAGTATTTTGGGGTAATGTGGAGTTGAGTTGTGTAACCTGAGTGGTATCATAAGAGTGATTATAGGTCTTTCTGACCTATTTTAATGTGTTACACATTTTTATTCTTTTTGCAAGGCATGTGTGTTGATGTTTTGTGCCAACAAGTTATATGGTGCACAATATATCCAATTAGGCCAACCTAATTGATGTTTTGATAGTTTTGATATATATAAGGTTGATTCATTGTGTAAAATAAGTGGATAAATTATGTATAGTGTGTGTACGAGATTTGGTGTAGAGAAGTGTGTTAAGTCAATTTTCTAAGCTTCAGTGGAACTGTATCTTCAACATATGTCAAATGCAATACTAGCAGTTCATCATTGATAGTGAGCCATCCTTTCTTCTATCTCTGTCTATTTTGGGCAGTGACCCCTTTGGCATTGAGCCATCGATAGTGATTCATTCTCTTTTTTGATAGTGAGTCCCTATCTATAGTGAGTCCACCATTCCATATCAAACATTGTAACTGATTATAATATATTGTGAGCTAATCCTCACCGCGGTTTTCCATTTTTTGGTTTTTCCATGTAAAATCTGGTGTTCTTGTGTTCCTTGATCTGATGCATGATTTATATGTTCCTTTCATTTATTGCAAGTTAAATATGATGCTTTGAATGAATGTTTGAATTGACAAAGTTAATGAGTTTCAGTAAATATGGATTCACCCCCCCTCTCAGTATTCTAGGTGTTCAACAACCTTGATTCACAAGAAAAGGTATCAAATGTTTAAGATCTTGAAAGTGTTTTTCATGCATGTTCTTATATGATGTAGATTTGTGATATTTCATTTTGATTTATATATTTTATGGTTTCATACTTGTGGGATTTTTGGATGAGAAATGGATTTATATTGTCATGTGGTAAAATTGTGTGGCTTGTTGCTACATGCATGACATACTTTTTTTTAATTGAGAAAGTGTAGGCAAGGGCGACTTCCATTATATTAAAAATATGCATGAAATTCTCTTGGTGAATGTGTGTTTTGTAGAACTTGTGTCTAAAAATGTATTTTTAATCTATGAATTTTATACTCAAATAGATTTGAGAGAATGTGTAATGGAAGATAGAGATTGGAGTGTGAATGGTTATTAGATAAGAAGCCTTGTTTGGATTTATCTTGTAGGCTTTGTACTCCTAAATATCCTTGATTATTCTTTCATGACCCAAGGATGTTGAGACATGAACCATATTTCCATGTAAACTTTGGATCACATGTAGTGAAAGTTTAAGTAATGACATAGTTGGGTTGGGTTTTAATTCATTGATGGTTTCATAATTATTCATAGATGGGTCTATGTTTTGGATCTTAGATGTTGGTTCTAATTTTCTTGCTTGGAATGACTCTTATTTTTTGCGGTTTATTTTGGGAGGAATGGGGTATTCTCTTTTTGTAATCTTGGTACTATGTGGGACTTTTGTGTGTGGTTGAAGTATGGTTTTGGAAAAATGGGATGCATATCGACAATGGTTCAACATGGATCTAATGTGTTATTTAGGAAAACATAAAAAAAAATACTAAGGATCTAAGTCAAATGAAGGAAATATCAAGAAAATTTACTAACTTGATCAACTTGCATGTTCACTGGGAGGGATCGTTCACTAGGGTTTTGATTGATGTAGCGAGCAGGTTATGAGCAAAATGCTCAAATCCCTTTTTTTAATTTTGTATTTAATGGTTTTGGTTGAAAGGTATTTAATTGAGTACCTTTTTCCTGAAACCTTTTCGATCGATTGGTTTATGTCACATAGGCTCCATGTTGTCGCCAATTGGTTTTGAGCAAAACCCTTTCAACTGAGTGGTATTCACTCGAAAGACATTTATTAGAATTTGTTTAGTTGGCCAAAAATGTGACACAAGTTTGTACTTTTATTCCTTAGCTTATATTTGTGCCTCAATTTCATTGTTAGAACCACAAATCAAAGCATCAAAAAACAAGTAAAAATTGATTTGAAACTAATAGAATGATGGTGAAGAAAATTGATCAACATTTCTTGAATATCAACTAGTGTGAGACATGATTTTGAGAGGGTGCATTTAATATTTGTCGAAATTTGGCAAGAGTTAGGATAGTGGAAAATAATAAAATTTAATAATAATATTAAGACTAACAATTGATGTGAGAGGATAGGGCAAACTTTAATCAATATACTAAAAGTTGTGTGCATACATGAATAATATGTTCATTTTCTCACATATCATCCCAACCAAAAAGATTAACTCATATGTTTCTAACCTAATAGGAAATGTGAGGTTGGAGTAGTGTATAGACATGTTATTAAAATTTAATAAAGAAAAGCACGTTGCATACCTATTTTAAGACACATTAGATTGACCTAGCCATACAAACAAATTATTTTAAAAAACAAAACTAGGGGAGAGGAGCCCATAATAGGGCAAGGACCAGTAGTAGGGATATAAGTAGATATATATGGGCCCCACAGTGGAGCATTTAATATCCACTTGTAAAACACTTTTTTCCAAAAAGTACATAATCTGACAAACCCTGTGATGCCACATCAGCGAAACATGTCCAGGGTACTCAGTGCCCTACTATGGGCCCCTATGTAGTTTTGCAAAAAACATGTTGACGCAGCATCATATTTGATGATGTGACCCTAAAAATAATTTTTTTAGGCAAATGGCAAGTAATCCGGTGTACAAAATTTAGACTTTTTTGAAATCATATGTTATGAAATTCAAAAACCTAGAAGTAGGCTGCCCTACTATGGGCCCCTCTCCCCTAAGAGCATTCCAAAATCTCAACAATTGTTTTACAATATGAGTCAAACTTCTCCATAGAATAACCTAGAATAAAAATGTTGGATAATAAATTTTATAAGTGGATATTCACAAGATTGAAATAGAATTGTGAATAAAAAATAGAGAATACATTGATTATAATACAATTTTGATGGTACAAAGATTTGCCTACTCTTGTCGACTTTATGAATGAAAACTGTTGTACCATTGAATATTAAGATGCTCTAATGTGAGACCCGCATGAGACTACTTCTGTCCCCACTCTAGGCCCGCGCCAGTTGTTTCGCTTTAAAGTGTTACCTTTATGACACTATCGTCCATAGGTGACGAAATAGGTGATAGCGATGTAGACGTGTTTGACATATTTTACAATACAATGTCGGTAGACAGATTTGAACAAGTTTTAGTACACATACTTCACTTTCAGCTCTAGCGGGTCTTTCACGGTTCTCACTCGTAGTGGCGGCTTAGTCACATCTTTGGCCTTTATTTCTTTTCCACTAACATGGCACTAGGAAAAGCCAGAAAAGCCAGGAATCGAATCTTGTTTCTTTGCGCCTAATCAATGGCACTCGATTTCCACGAACGCTCCCAAGACATAATCACGGGGCCAAGCATTCGTGAATATTGTGAAATGGAATCATTTTAATTAGGGAGGTTCACGAGATCAAAATGGGTTATGGGACCCTAGATTGAACTGGTTGTTATGATCATTTAAAGATTCTTGAGGTAAGTGGTATCCTTCTATAGATTTTTATCTTTAAGTCATTTTCATTTATGAAGTTGATTTTTTATGTATTTTTATATTTAGTTTGGATGTCTTAATACCTTCAACATTTAAATATGAAAGTTTCTTTATTTTTATTTTTATTGTTTTATGGTGTAAAAAGTATAAATAGTTTCTTCTCATTTTCTTTGGGTGTCATCCATCTCGATATTTTATATGTAAATTTATGGAAATTATTTGATCAATAGGAATCTTTTCACTTCATTTGATTTCAGTTCTTATAAACTTTTTTGTAATGTTTGCAAACTAATTTGAAGCCTATAATAGAATATTGTTGTTTTCTACTTGTTTTCTTCCTTGTATCATTGCTCTAAGATTTCTATTAATTTAATTTTAATGAGACTTAATATGATTCAAAATAATATATTTATTAATATTATGGAGAGTTGAAATAATATTGAAAAAACTAAATGTGAATAAATTAATAATACAAAAATTCAAATTATATTTACTCATGTATTAATTGATATTGACAGCTATGCTTCTAGTATAGTTTATTCACCATATATTATTACAATGAGAATTAAAGGGTGGTAAGTTTTTTAGCAAATATTTTGAGTTTTACATTTATAAATCATAACATTCAATTTTTATCTGTATAGAAAATTAGATAAAATTTTATTTTTGTTTTATATTTTATTTTTTATATGATGAGTTCGTTGTTTTTAAATGATAATAGAAAATCATAATTCTAAACTTTGTTTTGTAATTGTATATAAATATCTTTTTGTTTTTTAGTATATTATAAGTTTTGTTATATAAATTCAATTGAATCAAACTTTATAATATTTTGAAATAAAAATTTAAATGTCAAATAATTCTCTAGGTAATTTAGGTGTGAAGTTAGTTGTTTTAAATTGTCAAACAAATGCTTAAGTCATAAAATTTGATTGATAGGAAAGTAGGGTTTCCATGCACATTTACACTTTCTACAAAAGTGTAGGGGAACTATAAAACTTCAAAAATAAGAAGTGACAAAGCATATCAATTTATTGGTGTTTGCTTACACATTTACTTTTTGTACAAATGTGCAAACAAAGCTTCAAACACCAACATAACTTATTCAACCTTTTTTATTTGGTGCATGTTTTTACCAAAACCATAACTTTTTCTAAGTTATCGAACCTTTCAACCCTTTTTGTATTGGTGAAAAAATACAGATCAAACCTAAAATATTACAAATGGCTTAATTGATTGGGCCTTTTCCAATTATTTGCACCTTTTCCCATTTAGCACCAACAAAAAATGATTTATACCCCCCACATTCCTGATAAGATTAGAAAATGCATATTTTTGTTATCAACTTGAACCTTAATTCTTTTCAAAAACTTAACTCAACCATCAAAATAAAATCACATAATTTATTTCACATTGTAAAAGGAGTAAACATTCCTTACAACCTTGACTCCTCTCCTTTAAATCCATTGCAAGATCTCTCTAGACTTTCCTCACCAATGTGCCCTTCCCTTGTTTTTTTGCAAGTATTTTGGAAAAAAAGAAGCATCTTCCATGCCCCTTCACTAACCAAAGCTTATGAATTTTCCTTTATTGAACAAGACAACTGAGAGGGGGGATGAATTAGTTATAGCAATTTTAAACTTTGAAACCCTCAACAGAAGTTAGATTTACATGAATTCACAAAACCTTTACTCTGCTAATAAGTTAAATTGTTAAGTGCAGAAATAGAAACTGAAAGTAGTAAAACCATGCACACAATATCACTAGATTTATGCAGAAAACCAAATGAGGGAAAGACCATGGTGAGGATTAACTCACAATATACATAATTCCAAAACCGAATACATAAGCTTATTGCCAGAGAGGCTCACTACCAAGACAAGACACGTTGTCCAATGAGGGCTCACTACCACAAAATTACAAAGAAGATAGAAGAGAATTGTTAGAATGAGAAAACTATCTCAATGTAATAGAGATTCCACCACAATTTTCTCACACACTTGCAGACATGCTTGAAAGATAGAGTACACCTTCAACTCACTACCTTTAGGAACTCAACACTTTGAAATTCACACTGATCTACTCGAACTCACATCACTCACACATATCTCGCATCTCTCTTGTCATTCAGAAACAACTCGACTTGTACTTATATTGTCTTCAACCTTGAAACCCTTCCAAGGTCAACCATACACAATTTGTATTTACAAATTTAAATTAGGTTGATTCCAAAGCATTCTCGTGGTGGAAGAGAATGAGGGAGACTTATACATATACTTAATGAGGACCTAAATGAGCCCCAACACACCTCATCACACTTCCATGAACTTTCTAAGTAGTGTTTAACACAAGGTCGACCAACACTCATGCAAAACACATGAAATAATTAAGCACACACATCCTTAACTCGGTTCAATATTTTTGAACAATAAAATTCACTTGAACAAGATCTGGAGTAAGTAATAAACACTTGAAAATTCATCTAGAAGCTTCACAAAAAAATTCACTTGAAAAGTATGAATATTTTGTGCATTTGAATAACCCTGTTAACCACTAGAATACACTGCAACTTAGAAACTCATCAATAACAACACCAAATCTCAAATCCTCTTGAGCCAAGCAAGAGTGCAACCTTATCAACTTATTCTTAGAACCACAAGTCCTGAAACCAAAATGTGGAGAAATGCGGAGCAAATACATTTCTCCCAGACAACAACCAGACACACTGAAATGTACAGTTCACATACTGGTGAAAATATCTCGCACTATACGATGATCCAAAAGCCCAAATTCTAGAAATAGCAACTACTAATAGCCATGAATAATACCATAGATTTGTAAAGCATAGCATCAACCCAAAAGAAACATGGAGCACAATCTAAAGCATACATTGAACACCTGCATGACATTGTTTTCTCTATTTATCAAATTTTCTCAAAATAACTTAGAAACCAAGTACCAATAACATCATTGTAGCACATTAATTCACTCTAACACACCTCCATACATAGAAACATAAGGATAACTCCATGCACTCATAACACTTCTTTGACATCTCAACTATACATGCACAACCTGCAAACCTTCTTTATTACAATTTTCTCAATATGCTCAACATATACAACCAATAACCAACTACCTTGACATCAATGACAACATCAACTAGTTGACATCAATGAAAACACTTTTATACTTATAAAAATCTCCCCAATTGTCATTGATGGCGACACATGATGTCAAAAACCATCAAAGACAACACAACATCTCTGAATGCACTTTCTCGTGATTTATTTTACTTTATCTCCCCTTGTGTAGATAAACATTTTCACATGATTCTTTCTCCCCCTTTGACATCAATGGCAAAGGAAAAAGTCATGTTACATTGTTCTCTCCTTTCATATTGAACCAAGAACTATACCAATACTAAATACTCCCCCTTAGGAGTACACCTAATTAGTTGCATAATGACAATGACACTACCTACTCCCTCTAAGAGGTAGCCACTAGTCATCAGTCTAGAAGAAAAATAGATCCATAGATCCACTAGACTGATGCACCTCCATATGCATCTAGTTCAAGAAAGGAGGGGAAATAACCCCTAACTTCTCTCAAAGATACTCAAAAGTATCTTTAGGAAGAGCCTTAGTAAATAAGTCAACAATTTGATCCTTTGTAGGTACATACTCAAGCTTTACTTCATTCTCCACAACCTTCTCTCTCAAGAAGTGATAATTGATAGATATATGCTTTGTCCATGAGGGCATCACTGGATTCTTTGAAATATTAATTGCACTTGTATTATCATAGAAAATAGAGATGGGGTCATCATACATTACTCTGATATCCTTCAATGTTTGTCTCATCCACAAAACTTGTTTTGTAGCAAGATGTTGTAGCAATATACTCAACCTCTACATTGGATAAGGAAACTAAATATTGTTTTTTTCTTAACCTTGATACCAATCTACATCAAAGAAAGAATGCACCACCACTTGTACTTTTTCTATCATCAGCACAACCTGCCCAATCTGCATTTCTATACACATTTAGTGTAAAATCAATATCCCTAGGATACCATAAGCCATGATTTGGAGTTCCTTTTAGATATTTGAATATCCTCTTGATAGCTACAACATGTGTCTCTTTGGAATCCTCTTGAAATCTAGCCGCAAGACAAACTACATGCATGATATCCAATCTAGTAGCAGTTAAATACGACAGTCCTCCAATCATTGATCTATATTTTCTCTAATCATCCTTAAGGGAATCATCATCCTTACTCAATTTGTAGCCAGCTACCATATGAGTGCATACCAGTTTGGAACCATCCATCCCAAATTTATTCAACATTTCTTTTGCATACTTTGATTGTGAAATAAAAATCCCTTTGATTGAATGATTGTTTTGTAGTCAAGGGAAGAAATTCATCTCACCAAACATAGACATCTCAAATTCTTTTTGCATATCTTTAGCAAACATCTTACACATAGTTTCATTTCCTCCAAAAATAATGGCATCCACATACACAACTACTATCAAGATCTTGTCATCTTCAATTTTGAAATATAAATTACTATCTGGAGTATCTTTGTTGAAACCTTGTTGAATCAAATATTTGTCCGATCTTGTGTACCAAGAGTTGGGAGCTTGCTTCAAACCATGTAAATATTTTTTCAATTTGTATCTACCATATCCAGTTGATCTGACAACTGGGATCCCTCTGGTTGTTCCATGTAAACTTCTTCTTCCAACTCACCATTCATAAATGCAGACTTTACATCCATTTGGTAAAATTTAAAGTCCTTATGAGCAACAAATGCTAAAACATTTTGATTGCTTCCATTCTAGCCACCTAAGCAAATGTATCCTAGAAATCCATACCTTCCACTTGTGAGTAGCCCTTACACACAATCCTTTCCTTATTTCTTACTACTTCTCCATTCTCATTCAATTTGTTTCTGAAAAACCCACTTACTTCCAATTATGTTTTTGTTTGCTGCTCTAGGGACCAATTCCCAAGTTTGATTTTTCTCAATTTGCATAAGTTCCTCTTCCATTGCTTTCATCCAATGTTCATCTTTACATGCCTCACTCACTATCTTAGGCTCAACTTCAGAAAGTAAGCAATAATTTACCTCAACTTCAACAGCTTTGCTTCTTGTCAATACACCTTTCCTCTTGTCTCCAATGATCTAATCTTTTGAATGATTTTTTTTGCATGCTTAGGGGTTTTATGAACCCTTTCTAGAGCTTCTTCTTCATTCTACACTTCTTTTTCTCCAACTATTTCTTCTACTTCTCTGCAATCAGGTTCATTTGACACAGACCCATCAACTGAACAATTGAATTCTTCAATACTTCATCAACCTTGACATTTGTGCTTTCTACAACTTTTTTTAGCCTTTTATTGTAACATCTATAAGCTTTGCTTCTAGTAAAGTATCTAAGGAAAATACCCTCATCACATCTAGCATCAAAATTTCCTAGATTTTCTTCATCTCTTCTGATATAACATTTGCTTCCAAATACCTTAAAATACTTGATGGTAGGAATCCTTCCACACTATAGCTCATAGGGGGTCTTAGTGCTATTAAATTTTGCTTGAAATCGGTTGAACACATAAACATCAGTGTGAATTTTGTCTCTCCAGTAAACTTCCAATAGAACTACCTCTATTATCATTGATCTAGAAGCTTTCTAAATTATCTTGTTCTTTCTTTTAGCAACTCCATTCTACTAAGGAGTTCTAGGAGCATAAATTTGTCTTCTTATTCCATGGGCTTCACAAAACATGTTAAACTCATTGGAGGTGAATTCACCACCTTTTTCAAACCTTAAACATTTTATTTTCAAACTTATTTCACTCTCAACCAATGCCTTAAATTCCTTGAATTTTTCTAATGCATCATATTTCTCTCTAATAAAAGTAACTCATGTCATTCTAGAGTAATCATCAATCAAAAGCATAAAATACTTGTCACCTTGTAGACTTCTCACCCTTGTAGGACCACAAAGATCTGTATGAATCAATTCCAGTAGTCTAGTAGTAGATTTCTCCTTTGACCTAAAGTTGTTTATAGCTTGCTTTCCAAACTAATAGTCCTTGTAGACTACATTAACAGGCTTTGTAATTCTTGGTAAATCTCTCACAACTTGTATTGCACTAATTCTCACCACGTTGTCCATCAACACCTTTAAGTTGATAGATTTTTCCTTCAATCTTCTTGCCAACAATAATCATAGTTCTGGACCCTTTCCTAATTTCACATTTTTCATCCTTAAACACAAGATTATATCCCCTTTTACACATCTATCCAACACTCAAGAGATTATGTCTCAAACCCTTAACATAGTAGACACAATCAATATTATGTTTGCCATCAAAACTAATTGAACCTATCCCACATATCTTAGCACCGAAATCATCTCCAAACTTAACTAAGCCTACATCATATTTCTCAACTTTAACAAACTTACTTTTGTCACTATTCATGTGATTTGAGCAACCACTATCAACGACCCAATAGTTCTTTTCCTCTTTAGCATGAAGAGCAGAGACCACAGTACCTTCAAATTTCTCTGGAGAATTTTCCTTCACACATCTTTTAGGAGTAGATTCATCTTTTAAAGCTAGGAACAAGCATTCATTATCATCAAAATCTCCATAATCAGACTCATCATCAGAAATACTATCATCTTCATTGACATAATATGCTCTTTTGGTCATCTTTCCTTTATTTTCTTTACCTTCTCTATGTTTGTTTCTTTCAACTCTTTTAGGAAATCTTGAAGCATAATGACCTATTCCTCCACAACTAAAACATTTGAATGGTAATTTACCTTGATACTTACCAGAGCCCTTTTTCATTCTTCTTACAAAATTTTCTTCCATTTCATCAAGATTGTCTTCATTCGAATCTTCCACTTTTGTGCCTTGAATGCATATTCTATCTTTGTTTCTTTTTTCAAACCAAGCTTTCTCATTTCAAATGAGGTTAGTGTACCAATCAACTAATTTAATATAAGTATTATAATCCACAATTTCTTCTATATAGAAAATACCTTTTCACTATATATATCACCTAGGCAGAGTTCTAAGTACCTTAGACTTCACTATCCTGGATTCATCTATTTGTGCACCAAGTCCTCTCATTTCACCTACTAGCTCATCTACTCTCTGCATGTAGGATTTGATGTTCTCATCTTTTCCCATTTGTAGGATCTCAAATTGTGCCTCTAAGTTCTACAACTTTTCTTGTTTAACCTTTTCATCTCCTTCATACATCTTTTCCAACTTATCCCATACCTCTTTAGTAGTCTTCAAATTCATAACTTTAACTAATTTAGAATGTGAAGGACTATTTACAATAATAAATCTCACCTTATTGTTAATTTCATGTGTTTTGATCTCATCAATAGTACTTGGACCATTTGAAGGAGCAACATACTAGTTCTGAATAGACTTGTCGATCTCATATCCACAATATGATAGATATCCTTCCATCTTTTTTTTCCAGAATGCATAGTCAATGCTATCGAACCTAGGAAACTTAATAGTGATCTTTCTCACCATCTCAGACCTTCCTTAAGTAGTTAAGATCTTCTTCAAGGAACCTTTCTCTAATACCAATTATTGAACAAGAAAACTGAGAGGGGGGGTGAATCAATTGTAACAATTTTAAACTTCAAAACCCTCAATAGAAGTTAGATTGACATGTATTCACAAAACCTTTACTTTGCTAATAAGTTAAATTGTTAAGTGCAGAAACATAAATTGAAAGTAGGAAAACCATGTACACAATAAAACTATATTTACATAGAAAACCCAATGAGGGAAAAACCACGGCGAGGATTAGCTCACAATATAAAGAATTCCAAAACCAAATACACAGGCTCACTGTTAGAGAGGCTCACTACTAAGACATGACACACTGTCCAATGAGGGATCACTATCCAATCTCACTACCATAGAATTACAAAGAATAGAAGAGAAATGTTACAAGGAGAAAACTATCTCAATGTAACAGAGATTCCATTACAATTTTCTCACACACTTGCATACATGCTTGAAAGATAGAGTACACCTTCAACTCACTACCTTGAGGAACTCAAGACTTTGAAATTCACACTGATTTGCTCAAACTCACATCACTCACACATATCTCGCATCTCTCTTGTCATTCAAAAACAACTCAACTTGTACTTATACCATCTTCAACCTTAAAACCCTTCCAAGGTTGGCCATACACAATTTGTATTTACAAATTCAAATTAGGTCAGTGCCAAAGCATTCCCGTGGTGGAAGAGAATGAGGGCAACCTATACATATACTTAATGAGGACCTAAATGAGTCCCAACATGCCTCAACATGCTTCCATGAACTTTGTAAGTAGTGTTTAAAACAAGGTTGGCCAACACCCATGCAAAACACATAAAACAATTAAGCACACACATCCTTAACTCGGTCCAATCTTTCTGAACAACAAACTTCACTTGAACACAGTCTAGAGTAAGTAATAAACACTTGAAAATTCAATTAGAAGGTTTGCAACAAACTTCACTTGAAAAGTATGAATATTTTGTACATTTGAATAACCCTGTTAACCACTAGAATACATTGTAACTCAAAAAATCATCAACAACAATACCAAATCACATAACATTTTTTACAAAAAAATATTAAACTATAAATTATTATACATAGAATAGTAACACCAATATCTAGTGTGCATACATTTTTCATAGTTTTTTGTTGCATATTTATTTATTTATTAATTTTTTAAGTAGGATTAACTATAATTTATACATAATTTTTTTCATATTTTTTTGTTGCATATCTAATTTGAGTTTTCAAAATAAGGACATCAATTCCTAATGCACAAATATTTTTTAGAATTTTTTCTCTATTTTTCTATTTGTTTGCATGTGTGAAACAAAAAACTTGATGGTTGGTGAAAAACTTACATGCATAACTAGATATATTTAAAATTAATCTTTTTCGAAAGTTTATAATAAGGGCTATATAATTACAAAATCAAATATCTAAATAAATTCATTTAATCACCTAAAAGGTCAAGCAAAAGTAGTTTTTTGTCAGCATTTTGATAGGTGTCAATGAGACACATTTGGGGGTGTTATTTAAGACTAGAGGTGTTCTATCTAAGGGAATTTTCTCTAAGGGGGTCTAATCTAACCCTCTTCAATCAACACCCTTTAGGTGAAACCCCTCAGGGCTTAAATTATTAATTTAAAAAAAAAAATGATTTTAGGAAAAAATCATTATGTCCCATAAGTGGGAAATACCAAAATAGCTAGTGAGAAAGGTAAACAATGGCTAGGTGAATATGAATGAGAAATTGTTCAAACAATATAATTTCCACTTTTAGTGAATATTTTGGAGTTGTTTATGACTTGTGCCTAATACAATGACAAGGATCATAGAAAAATATAATGATTTTTTCAAATGAAGTGGTCCTCCAATTGGATCCTAAGTACATTAAAGAAATGTGTGATATTCCTAGTCATAGTGAGTATGTGAAAATAACTAAATTCTATAAAATAAATTTGGGATGAAAACCTTGTTAATTATCTTAGAGTTTTCAACAAACATTAGTTGAAGTAAAAAAGTAATAGTGTGAATATATTGTTGAATTCCTTAGTAAGAATTAATTTTCTAGAGAAGGTTGGTGATCTAATTACAATTCTATATAGAATAATGAGAAAAATATTTAGATAAATAATTTCAACCATACATGTTATAGCTCATCCTCATTATCATTAAGAATAATTAGTTCATTGATTAGGGTACCTTGATAAGTGATCATATTTATAAACAACTATGCAAAGTAGTACAAACCAAATAGTTATTTATGACTCTCTATTTGATCTATACTCTCACTTGTATGATAGTATTCCTAGGTCTATGAATTTTGGTATCATGGGTCATGTTAAATAGAAAGTGTATGATTACTACCCCAATTTGGAAAAGAAAATCCTAGGCCATTTTAGGAAAGTTGATGATACTTTTATTTTATATATAATTTGAAGGCTTGAAAATAATCTCATTAGGCACATGTCTGTAGAATCTACTTATATTAAAGCCTAATAGGGTAATTGATTAAGCTAATTCCCTACCTCCACATACATCTAAGTGTATGGATTAACTAGGGTTCCATACATGCTTCCTAGGTATGTGAGTTATAAATGGGAACTAGTGGAGCTGTATGAGTAAATTGTGCAAATTCATAAGCTCATTACAAAAAAAAGCAAGAGTATATTTCCTTGTTTCAATTATGGAATATGTATCACCTTCACTAGCCAATATAAAATATAGGAATGCATGAATAACATGGATGTCCCTATATTATTTTTTAGTAAATGATCCTTAACCATTGAACCTTCTAAGGAAAATCCCTAGTAGGAAGCTACTATCATGTTTCAATAATGAAATATTGGGTGAACATGGTCACATAGAATATTGAGGAATGTATTTGGAATAAATATTTGAATTCAATCTAAATAAAGTTCCCAAGAAACTTACAAATAACAATAGTGATATAATTTAAATAATAATAGTAATCTAATAGATCATATCTTCAACAATTTTTTTTTTCTTTCTAAACCATCATAATGATAACCTAGTTTGTACCTAAGGTGAATTTATTAGATGATAGGACCAAACTAGCTTTTGGAACAAAGTGTTCAATGGTTGGATAAGAGAATCAAATAATACAATCATTATTATACATGGTATTTTTAAGTGGTTCCAAATTCATCATAGGGCGATCCCACAATATTGGTTTACAATTTTTGGCCAAACTCGACATTGAACTAATTTTTTTAACTAAATCTTCACTTTCGGACACTTATAGCTGCTAAACCATGAGGAATTTGAAGATGATGCAAACTAATGATTTGTGACATTTTGTCTGTAGATTCTAAATATATATATATATTTTTTAAAATGGAATCAATTTGCATTTCTTTTTCCATCTCCTTTGAAAGCTAGTTTTTAACAATAAACACCATTTTTAAAGAATGGTGTGTACTTGCTAACACATAACTTTTTTTCTATGAAGGATAAAATTATAATTTTTTCTAATTTATATTTGTGACTGTATCTAGTGCATTGGTTTCATAGTTTTTTATTGAATATTTTTTTCTTAATTAAGTTTTGAAGTCAAACTAGTTACAATTTAGACATAGGTTTAGTTGCTAACACATAACTTTTTTTGTATATATCAAAATTCTTTTTTTTTTGTTGGATCAAGGACATCAATATCTAGTACATAGATATTTTTAAATTTTTTTTTTTGATAATCTGTTGTTTTTCCACATGTGTAGAATAGAGAGCTTGATTTTTTGCGAAAAACCTACATTCACAAAAAATAAAAAATAATATAATAATCAAATTAAATATATTTAAAATTATAATTTTTGGGAAGCTTATATTAAGGACTACATACTTACAAAAAATAATTTTTAAATAAATTCATTTGATCCCCCAAAAGGTAAATCAGAAGTGGTTTTTTATCAGCATTTTAATAAGTGTAAAGGAGACTCCATTATAGGTATGGTTTAAAACTAGTGGGGTTCTATCCAAGGGGGTTTGATCTAAGGTGGTTTGATCAAACCCTCTTCAATTGGAATCCTTTAAATGGAACTTTTCAAAGATTAAATCATTAGATTTTCTAAAAATATGTGATTTTAACAAAAATCAGGGTGTCCCAAAAAGTGTAAACCACTATTATGGGATCACCCCATAAAGTACCTTAAAAACGGGTACATGTTCTCTCTCTTCTAATATTCTTTCATTGAATAAGACTCCTCAAGTATAAATGATCCCTAAGAGTAATGAAATTCCTCATCAAGAAGCACTCTTTGAACCTTCTCCAAGTCAAGGTAAGCCAATGATGAGTTTTCATCAATTATTGCACTTTAGTCTATTAATTATCATATCAATAGGGGTGGTGTCTAAGGATTTATACAAAATGAATTCGTGTGTCCTACTCTATCAATAAAATTTAAACCAAATATAGAATGCATATGCCTAAAAATATTTTTAAGTAGAAAAATATTTTAAGATTATAAACTATGGAAACAATACTATTGAAATCTATGGAAAAATATTTAATTTTTTTTATAATGAAATAAAATTATTTTAACAACTTTTTTTGGAAATGAGATATTTTTGAGCTACTCTATGATCTCTCTTATCTTTCTACAAAATGTAAGACTTTGGAAATGCATTTAAACAACAATATACAATCTTCATTCTCTAAGAATGTAAGATTTTCACATTACAAAGAATACAAATTTTTCTATCTACGAAATAAAGATTTTTCACATCACAAACCAAAATCATGTAGAAGAATATGATAATACCTGACATAATTTTATATCTATGAAATGTAATATTTTCTTATCACGTAAACATGTAGAAATAGATAGTACATAACATAGATAAAAATACAGAGATTGAACATGTACATTATAAATGATACAAACATAATTATTGACATAAATATAATACATAACCAAGCTACTTATATCTATGACACATTCTACTTCCTTAGTAGAGTGAGTAGCTTAATAGAGGAAAAAAGTATTCAATTCATGGGAACATTAACAAGATTGTAGCAATACCTTTGAATTTACAAGGAACAAAAAGAATGTATTTGAATAAAGAAATTCTATATTAATTCATGCATCAAGAATTATCATAATCATCATATATGTTTTACTAAAAATAAAGAAATATATTTATGCTATGACCTAATTCCTAAACTATAGAATCATGAGCAACATGCACTGATGCTATTGAAAGTTTGTTACATAAATTCATAAATACAACCTAAGTTGTTTTGAATAGAATAGTTTATCATTTAGAAAATAATCACTAAATAGGACTCTTCTATTGAACACACCCAAATACTAAGAGGGGGGATGAATTAGTATCTTCAAAAACTTAAACCATTTTAGATCATAAACCTTTCAACAATATGTAAATTCAAACTTTTAGCAAGATTGACAACTCATACATAGATTAACAACACTTAATCTAATCAACAATAATGAAAGATAAGACAATGAACACACATGCACAAGATAACACCAAATTTATGTGGAAAACACAAGGAGAGAAAAACCATAGAGAAAAAACTCTCAATATAGAAGCTCATTTCTTACAAAAGTACATTTTTTTTTAAGGCTCACTACCTAAGGAAGCACACTGATCTCAGAAGGACTTGCAGGATAAGGCACACAACCTTAGGGAAAGATACAAGGGACTTGCAATACCAAGGCACACAACCCCAAGGAAAGATGAAAATTACAAGGACTTGTCAAAGAGACTCACTTGATAGCATGATACATGAATAATATGAAATTACAACATTTGTCACATACCACCACACACTCACTCATCATGCAACTAATTTTATCTTTCATTTATATCATTTGCAAGATCTTAAAACATTAACTAGGTTGGCTAGAATAGAAGATAAAAAATAATCTCAACAAGCCGGCCACAAAAACATAATGCAATCCTATCCAAAAGATAGAGAGGAAAAAAAAAACTTAATACATCTTCCAAGGTGATCCCAAACAATACACACACTGGCGCACATAAACCCAAGTCAACAATAAGGAAACATGTAGATGAAACATGTAGCACATTATCAATTGACTTAAAAACATAACTTCAATTGAATTTACTCAATGCGGTTCTCAACAAGATAGGTCAGGACCCGAATCCATCTTAAAACAACTTCAAATGTTGACACAAGCCACCAAGAACATGACACAAGTAAGATAACAAACCCTATTGGCCTAATATCCACAAGTTACCCAAAAATCCAACTTGATACCAAAGAGATCAATCATTGACATGCAGACCACAAAGAGATGTTCCATCAACATCCAATAAAATTTTTAGAAATTATTTCACACTGTCATGTCACCAACAACCATGGTAGACCAAACAAAAATATAATACTTTAACTCAAAAGCACAAAATATACCACTAATAGATAAAAAATTGTTAGACCAACTTGTAGAATGCTTCATTACATGAAAACTTTAAACTAAGATACTGTGCAAACATTGAGAGCATGTCTACCAAGCCATAGGAGCATAAAAATAAATGCGAAGAAATGTGGAGCATTTTTTGGACTAGTTCAAACAACCAACAAAACTACCAACCTCCTACAATTACTCAAAACCTCCTCGGTAACACTGATGACCTAAAAATATAGGAGTGCGATATCGATAGAGTACAAACATAGAATCCAAAACCACAAGACCATATCTTCAACAGTGGAGGAATACAAAACCTTCTCCCAAATAGACTTCATAGCAACTTCCTATAACAAAAACCATTTTACTAACTTAAGGAGGCTAGAGCTTCCTTGCAACAACACATACTTCCATAAGAACAACAAAAGAGAGTATACAACATACTAGAGACCATCAATAACATTTCTCCACCATCAACATGCTTCTAATCCTCATTTTAATATATCATCATGATATCATCTCTTATGATAACAACCATACTCAATACACCTTTACTTGTCTTTTATCAAACAAGGCATGACATCTAACCATGAACACATCTAATCATGAACATATTACAATAGAGTATCAACAACATACAATTGTACCAATGAAAACATCATCAATGACAATCAATATCAAACAACATTCTCACAAACATATGCAACAAACTTACCAAGTGTTGACATTGAAATAAAAACCAATGCCAACAATCTCCCCCTTTGGCATTGATGACAACACACACCTACACATTTTCACCTTTGACATCAAGGACAAAGGGCCAAAGATCTTCAATTGAAGCAACAACATGCATTCTCACCCCTTTGACCAAAAACTACACATCTTTAAGAAATTGTACATGCTCAACACCTACTCATTCTCTTCAAGCAATTATACCAACTCCTCTATCAATAGCAACCAACTAACTACCAACTCCTCTTGAGAGGTAACACACATAAATCCAAGAGAAAAGGATATGAATAGAATTTCTCCCTTGGATAGATCTATGCATCTAGTTGGAACAAGGAGGGTAAATAACCCTTAACTTCTGTTAGAGATATTCAAAAGTATCCTTTGAAAGCACCTTATTGAAGATATCTACAATATGATCCTTGGTAGACACATTCTCCAATCTGACTTCTTGTTCTATAACCTTTTCTCTTAGAAAGTGATATTAGATAGAAATGTGTTTGGTTCTTGAATAGATCACCGAATTTTTGGAAAGGTTAATTGCATAGGTATTATCACACAACATTGGAATGGGTTCATCATTTACCACCTTTATATCCTTCAAGGTTTGCTTCATCCAAAGCACCTGGGTGCAATAAGATGTTGCATCAATATATTCATCTTTTGTTGTGAATAAGGACATCAAGTCTTGTTTCTTAGTAAACCAAGAGACCAATCTGTCTCCTAAAAAAATGCACTTTCACTAGTATTTGTCATGTCATCCACACATCCTATCCAATCAACATCAATATAAGCACTCAAAAGAAAAGTTACCATCCTTTTTGTACCATAGACCATAATCCGAAGTTCCTTTTAGATATTTGAATTTTTTTTTACTGCCTCATCATGAGCTTGCTTAAGATTAGCTTGAAATTTGGCAACCAAACATACTGTGCACATAATATTAGGTCTAGAGGTAGTTAGGTACAATAATCCTCCAATCATAGACCTATAAATAGTCTAATCAACCTCTGGAGACTTATCATTTTTTCTCAAATGACAACCAATGACCATAGGAGTACCAACTATTTTTCAATCCTCCATGCCAAACTTTTTCAATATCTCCTTTTCTTACTTAGTTTGAGAAATAAAGATACCATCATCTAGCTGAACAATTTGAAGCCCAAGGAAGAAAGAAAAATCACCAATCATAAACATCTCAAACTCTTTTTGCATCTCTTCTACAAACCTCTTACACATATCATAATCTCTACCAAAGATGATGTCATTAACATATACAACCACAATCAAAATCATGTCTTTGTAACATGTTCAACTAGATTTCTACCATTAAACAAAAAATTGACATATTTATGACACAAATTCCATAGCTAATTCCATTTAGCACTTTTATTTTCATAAATCACCAATAAATATGAAATAAAAGAATATTCATTTCCAAATTTCAATAGTCACATACAATTTGACTTGGAATTTAACACCTTAGAGTCAATTCTCAATTACATAGTTTTCTTCGTATTAAATCACTATTTTCCTTTTTCATCAATGATACATTATAAAAATAGAATTCTGATATGATTCCTTTATGATAGCTTGCCTCTACTGGTGGATGAGAACATGATTGAGGTGCTTTTCCACCCAACCATGAAGCATTGCTTCCCTGGAATTCTTCAGCCAGTCAAAGAATACCCAACCTTGCACATAACACTTAGCAAGAGATACAGTTTGCAAGATGGAATATGTGTGTTCCTAACTAAATGCATTTCTATCTACTTTGTTAGAATATGCAAGTTCCATGTTAGGTAAACAAATACATCAGAGAAGATCAATAAGATATGTCATGCCATGGTGGGTGCAATCTCAGGACAAACAAAGATCAGGAAGATGCTTAAGAAGATTGGGATATGTGAAGACAAGAAGGACCAATAAGAAAAAGATGACCCTAATTGGAGGGAGTTTGTGTCCCAAATCAACAAAAATTGGGAGTTGATTTCCAATGCTAAGTAATGGCATTGCTTCTCTTTTTTGTTATCCTTTTGCTTTGGTTATATGTATTCTCTAAAAATATCGGTGCTTAGTTTTATTATCCCAAACTACTATTTCATGATAACTATGTTATGGTTTCATACATGTTGTGTGGTCCCACAACATGCCCAAAGACTGTAAGACTTGGGGACCCAAGTGACACTAATGCTTATGGCAGGTACTGGCTAGTTAAAAAGGATCACCATAAGTTAAAGTTAAAAGGACATTTTTTGAAGTAATTCATGATTCGAGTGTACCAGGTACTAGAGGGCTAGGAATGTTAAAAGGTTAATGCAAGGTTTTGGTGAAGTGTTCCAGTCTGGGAGTGAAGGTCTGAGAAAGTGTGGGGGTTTTGGTGGAATTTAGGGTCCGAATTTTTTTTATTTTGGTAAAAGTTGAAGTGTCGAGTATTGGGTACCAGGTAACAATGTTGAGTTTAAAGTTTAAAGTTAAGTTTTCCTAAAGGTACGAAGGTCCGGTAATCTACCAACAAGATATGATTACACAAGAATATGATTTTTTTAAAAAGTGTGATATTTAGGATGTGTTTAAAATGATGATTTATTAATAATGGTTTTTTTTTCATGAGAATTTTATGAATGTCTTTAAAGGGATTTAATGTTTGGAATTTATGCTTACAGGAGGAACAAATTGTGATGCAACAGTTGGGTATGGATGGTCAAGCAAATTTGAATCACAAATAGAACCATATCCAAATCGGGTGATACGTTTCGGGAGTCTATGCAAAAGAGGAGCTTAGGTTGTCATAATACCATATCTTTTGGTATTATGAATGAGGCAAAAAGATGCGCCAACCTCTAGTGTGACTTGTTCCTAGGAGTATTAAGCTTAGAGTAGAACTGGAATGTAGGAACAAAATTTTCAATTGATCATTTTGAATATATGGGAAGTTCCTATATTTTGTATCTGATTCAAGTTACTATCCTGGAGATACTTTAAAGAGGAAGAGCCCGAAATATTTTAACGTGCTAAAGAAGGTAGACATTTATTGAATTCATTAGCAATTCTCTTGCCATTTGTCATATTCTACGTGCCTTAGCATGATTCGTCCCTTAGATTTCCTCTCATGTATTTGTCTAATCTCCCTTGTGTCTTATTCTTATAAAAGGCCAAGAAATGTTTCATTTTAAGTTAAGTTCATAATTTGTGGATGTCAGAGATCAAAGCTTCTTTAATTTTTGTTATTTTTCCAGTTTTCTATTCCATTCCAGATTAAAAACTTGTATGCACATATAAGCTAATCAATATCAGAGCCAATTTAAAAGCTATTTCCTAATATGAAATCATGCATAGCTAATTGTTTGTTCAATTGGACAAGACTGTGTGTTGCATCATTTAAGGGTGCATACAAAACCTACCCGATGTCCAAATAATTCCCCTATCTTTAAAATCTCACATCATTTTGTACTTAGCTATGAAGCAATCTGGGGATGTATGAAATGGTTTTCTTTAGTTTGGTTAATTCTTGATTCATGCATGGATAATACCTAGGAGTAATTTTACTTTTTAGGTACTTTTAATGCTTTATTTTAGAATAGATGTTTAAATTTCAGAAAATGTTTCAAAAAAGAAATAAAATGAATGGAAATTTTATTGCAAATCTTTTGATTCCATGAAATTGTTGAATTCTTAAAGCTAAATTTACTTAAGTGATAGCAAAGTTGTTTGAAATTCATGAAAGGGTAAGTGCACAAAGTTGAGTCCATGAAATGTGGAAGTTTTTTCCTTAGCCAAAAAAATGAAATCGACATTGCAAAAATGGGATCCCGATTAGCTTCGGGATCCCGAGCCTAAATTCCAAATGGGATCTTGCTTTTTAAAAATCGAGATCCTATTTGTTAAAGGGTCCCAAACCAATGGACACGAAATAGGATCCTGATTTATAAAAATCAAGATCCCATTTTAAGACAGTATTTATTTTTTTAAAAACAAACAAAATTCATTTTACTTTGCATGGGATCCCGAATTGGCGTGGGTGAAAACGACTGTTTAAAATGACCTCTAGGTACGCCTCCACCCCCAATTTTTTGCTTTTTTTCATTCTTATTGAACTTTTTAATACAAGAATAGATTTTACCATGTTTTTTTCCAATTTATTTAGCATTTTAAGCATTTTATTTTTTGTAACAGTAGAAATTATGATTTATAGAAATAGATGAAAAAATTTAATGAAACCTGAAGATATTGAATAGAAAGGAAAAAATGAACCTTAAATTGTACTTTTAAAACAAAATTTAGCTTTTGAAACCTAAATTTTTCAATCAAACAAAAAAAAATGCATTTGAAAACCCTAATCGAAAGGAAACAAAAAGTGCATTTCAAAACCCTAAATTGAAATGAAACAAAAAATTGCATTTGAAAACCCTAATCAAGCTTTTTGAAACCCTAAATTCAAATCAAACAAAAAAATTGCATTAAAAACCCTAATTTCTTAGATTGAAACCCTAAATTGAATTGAAATAAAAAAAATTGCTAAAACCCTAAATTGAAATTGAACAAATCATTTTGTATTTGAAAACCCTGATTTCGAGCTCAAGAATATTTGATAATGGAAAAAATTCATTTGCATTGCTTAAATGTTTTAAATTTCATTTGCATTGTATGGAGAGAACAATATGTTAAACTTTACTTTCAATGTTAAATTATAATTAGATTAGAAAACAATATGCTAAAGAATAGTTACAATTCATAAATTTTATCAATGTTTGTTTGCGAATTTAGTTAGCAAATTCCTAAATCCTTGTACAATCCATTTCCTATTGTCACTTAATTAGATAATATTTGCATTCATTTCTATTTTATGCTTTGATCTCTCTTAGTCATGTCTTGTTTCCATTTCTTGTTTGCATGTGTTGTCTCTTGTCTTTCGACAATCTTAACCCTCATTCTAGTCAATTAGTTGTTAATAGGCTTCTAGTTTAGTCTAAAATCTCAATTTGCACTAGTTACCTAGACACTAAAAGAATCTAAATATTTTTATTTTCTTTCTTTTAGGTTCTTTCAATTCCAAACAATCCAAAATAAAATACTTGGTTCAACATTAACTAATTTATATTATACATTTTATATCATAAAATTCATTTAAGTGGGAAACATTAATGAAAAAAATGTTAAATAAAATAATATTATATTCAATTAAAAAAATATCCATTTAAAATATACATCAAACTCAATCTTAATAATACACAATTATGTGTTTCTATTACATAAATAGTCAATCTATTCATAAAATCAAAAATATTCATAAACTAGTCACTAAATTGCAAGTCCATTATTCCAAGGGCCACCCAAACTTCACCCTAAGTTCCCTAAACCCTAAACCTTGAACTCTAAAATCTAAACCCTTAACACTAAAGCATTCATTTTTTCCTAGGACCTTAAAATGAAATTTGGTTGCCTTAGGCAACTCTACCAAATTTTATTCCCTTAAGCCATGTCATTTTGTTGTAGGACCTTACTACATATATCCCCTTAAGCCATCCTATTACCCTAAACCCTAAACCCTAAACTATAAAATATAAACCCTAAACCCTAAAGCCATCATTTTTTCCTAGGCCCTTAATGAAATTTGGTTGCCTTGGGAAACTTCACCAAATTTTTTTCACTTGAGCCATGCCATTTTTTCCTAGGACCTCACTAGACATAGATCCCCTTAAGCCATCCTATCACCCTAAACCGTAAATCAATGTCTTAAGGGGTCCTAATATGACATTTCTTAAGGGGATCAAAGAAGTTCTCAAAATTTGGTGAAGTTTCCCAAGGCAACCAAATTTAACAATAATAAGATCGTGCAAGATTATAATATGAATGAGATTTCATGATCTAGGTTGGTCAGTCGAAACAAGAGCTATCTCAATCAACTGTTCCAAAAGAAAATTTTGTTGACTAACTTGCAAGTCCATTATTCCAAGGGCAATCAAAACTTCACCCTAAGTTCCCTAAACCCTAAACCTTGAACTCTAAAATCTAAACCCTAAACACTAAAGCATTCATTTTGTCCTAGGACCTTAAAATGAAATTTGGTTGCCTTAGGCAACTCCACCAAATTTTATTCCCTTAAGCCATGTAATTTTTTCCTAGGACCTTACTACATAGATCCCCTTAAGCCAACCTATTACCCTGAACCTTAAACTCTAAACTCCAAACCCTAAACCTTAAAGCCATCATTTTTTCCTAGGCCCTTAATGAAATTTGGTTGCCTTGGGCAACTTCACCAAATTTTATTCACTTGAGCCATGCCATTTTGTCCTAGGACCTCACTATAAATAGATTCTCTTCATCCATCCCATCACCCTAAACCATAAATCAATGTCTTAAGGGGTCCTAATATGACATTTCTTAAGGGGATCAAATAAGTTCTCAAAATTTGGTGAAGTTTCCCAAGGCAACCAAATTTAACAATAATAAGATCATGCAAGATTATAATATGAATGAGATAAATCATGATCTAGTTTGATTGATTTACGGTTTAGAGTGATAGGATGGCTTAAGGGGATCTATGTAAGGTCCTAACAAACTGACATGGCTCAAGTGAATAAAATTTGGAGAGGTTGCCTAGGACCTTAATGAAATTCGGTTGCCTTGGGAATCTTCACCAAATTTTATTCACTTAAGCCATGTCATTTTTTCCTAGGACCTTACTACATAGATCCCCTTAAGCCATACTTTAGGATGCCTTAGGGGGTCCTAATAACATTTCTTAAGGGGATCAAATAAGTTCTCAAAATTTGGTGAAGTTTCCCAAGGCAACCAAATTTAACAATAATAAGATCATGCAAGATTATAATATGAATGGGATTTCCTGGGTTGATTAATTTACGTTTTAGGGTGATAGGATGGCTTAAGGGGATCTATGTCTAGTAAGTTCCTAGGACAAAATGACATGGCTCAAGTGAATAAAATTTGGTGAAGTTGCCTCAGACCTTGATAAAATTTGGTTTCCTTGGGCATATTCACCAAATTTTATTCACTTAAAAGCCATGTCATTTTGTACTAGGATCTTACTACATAGATCCCTTTAAGCCATCCTATTACCCTAAAACTTAAATCCTAAACTCTAAATTATAAACCCTATAGCATTCATAAATTGTCCTATATTAATAGTTAATTATTTTTTCATTCAAGTAACATGCCTTAGACATAAATGAGACTTACATATTTTATCATTTTTATTCAATTAGGCCATTTATATTAAATTGTTTAAGGTTATTTCCTAAACATGTATCTTACATTCTGAAATTACAAATCTAATGCAGGTTCACTTTATCTTAGAGATCACATGGATCGATTCAATAATATTTGTAATTCATCTCCATGCCATCCATCTCCACCACCTTCACCTCCACCTCCACCCACTCCACCTCATAACCCTCTAGCTCCACTACCTAAAATCAATGGTGCTTGCTTGCAAGTACGAATCAATGCCAATGTTAGAACATCCAAGATCAAATCAACATTATTGAAAATGAAGAATGTATCACACCACCTGTGAGGATGTTTGCATCTAGGATGCAAATAGTTGTTGATGCTATTAGGGCTATGGATGGGATCTTAGATGAGCATCAAAAATGGCTAGAGGAGAGGAGAACTTTTGATTCGGAAAAGGAAAACACAAAGAAATGAAGAGATGCAGTAGAGAGCCACAATAGTTTCTAAATTAAGACAATGATCTTATAGTTATGAATTTATGAATCTGGTTCGATGGATATTTTGTGTGATGAATTTATGAATTTGGTTGGATGGATATTTTTAGTTATGTGAATTTATGATTTTGGTTCTAGATGGATATTTTTAGTGACATGAATTTATGAATTTGGTGGAATTTATGAACTTATAATTTTGAATTTATAATAGTATATATTTTATGAATATCTACTGGATCATGATTTCTCCTGTTGGAAAAATGTAATATATATATATGCATTAGACATAAAATGAGCTTTTTGTGAATGTTTCAAGTTTATTTTTTAGTATGTACATGTATTAAAATTGCATAGTTCTAGATCTTAAATTTTGAAATTTGTATGTATGTACATAGTTTAGTTGAATGATGTATGCATGCAAATTATGCATCATATTTTTTATTTTAAATGCATGTACATGTTAAATTTTGAATTTTGTATACACATGCTCAAGTTCAATCAATGTATCTGTATGCACATCTTATTTAAACAAATTTGCATGTGCGTTTCAAATTTAACTATTTCTTGTAATTTTGTAAGTTTGTATGTTAATTTTGTATAATTTAATGCAGGTGAGCTTATATCTGATATCATGGATCAATTTAACATTGATGATATCATCAATCCAGCACCTCAACCACCTCCACCTCCCCCTCCACTTCCCCCTCCACCTCCTCAACCTAATATCCCACCTCTAGCACCTGTTGCATTTGATGAGGCTCGCTTGCGAGCACGCATAAATGATCAAGTTGCATCCATTCAAAATCAAATCAATGCTATGTAGAATCAAGCATTGATTCCAGCACACATGAGATGTTTTGCATCTGCAATGCAAAATGTTGTGGATTCCATTAGGACTATTGATTCTTATCTGTATAGGCATCGATAAGAGAGAGAGTAGATGAGACAATTTTATGCAGACGATCTCTCCTATAAAAAAATTTTAGACCTTAAAATAAAAAAATCCCACCTAGCCCCTTACTTTCTCAACCCTGTTACTCAGCAGCCCATTCCTCCCAATAAATCTAGAATATCCATGAGGTGGTGTATACATCCATAAATGAGTGAAATTTTTTGGGATTGATGGTATATGGTATTTGACAGTCCACATGCTAATTGGGAGGTCCCATTGTATTTTTAGAGGAAACTATATGTAGAGTTTGTTATGGGGAAAAATCCCAATTATTTTGATTTTAAATCATTTCAAGGTGTTGGTGGCGGCATGCCACAATAGAGGTTAGGGGAAAGGGTTGATCCCCAATGCTCCATGCATGTGCAACCCCTTGTTTCTCCTCTTGGTCCTGCCATTCCTGCACCTGTGCATCAACATGTAGTGGTCTCAACATTAGCATCCCTTAGTACGCTCACAAGAGACCTTGATCAACATGCTTCTACAATAGCAAGTAGGGAGCATAAAGACGACAATGATGGAGGAGTGTTTTATGGAGTTGGTCTGAGTACCACTCTAGGAGTGTCGAGGGTCCCACATGTATGTACTAGTTTCCATCAATTATGCTATGGACCCGATTAGGCAACACCTAGTTCAGGTGGACGTGGAGATTTTGGTGGTTCATCTGGTCACCTTAGTTCATTTGTAGAATTTCTTACAGTAGACCATCACCCTAAGGACATTGCGACACAAGTATAAATATGCATCTACATGTTCATTTTATAAGAATTTTAATGAATTTATATATCAAAGAAAAGTTTGCAATACATTTTAACAATCAAACTGTTTGGTGTACAGATGACACTAATGATGGGGAAATCATCTACTCTGTGAGTACATACATTGACACCAGTCCTAGTCAGCAACCCTTATGGGGATTTTGATTTCAATTTTTTAAATTATATATGAACTGATTTTTAACTTGAGTTTTAAATTTATAATTGAATCATGAACATATGTTTAAAATATTTATGTTGGTTTATGGGAGTCAATCGGCTTCCATGTTGTTTCCACCCGAGGGGTTGTCGAGCACTCCTCCACTATCGAGCATCGTAGATTAGGGGTAGGTACATTTATATTGTAAATTGTTTAACTTACATTAGTATAGTTACGATTATGAATTTTGAATTCACTATATATCAAATGTGCATGTACACTTGTAAATATTATAAGCATTAAATGTCTACATGTATGTCTAGGTTGATACGACAATGAGACTGGGCATCAGACAAACATTAGATGTTGTGATTACTCGTGAGGCCTTTGATTTTTTAGGTTGTTTAAAAAAATTTCTACACAAAATGTGCAAACTTGAATATATATATTTTAATCTAATTCAAGTATACATGCTTTAAATTTTATCTTGTAGGACTTTGTTAGTGCAACTTTCTGCCATGACCCAGTCATAGTTACACCTCCAAGAGGACATGTAGAGCAGGCTCTAGATATCATGGTAATTTAAATTTTTTATTATATTTAAAGTCAATTAGAAATTATATATTCTAAATAACTTTAATTTTAAATTTTAAATTGAATATATATATAATATGAGCTAATACATTTTTTAAATTCTTTTTATTTTATAGCATGAGACACATCTTGTAGTTGAGCATGTACAAACAGGTCCTAGAGAAGAGGGTGCACAACCTTAGAATACAGTACAATTAAAATATGATAAATTATAAATTAAATTGAATTAAATCATTTTTAACTGTATACTTACATCTAATTTCAACTTTCTTTGTCTTGTTTATGTAGATTGATTCAGAGAATTTAGAGGTTGGTTCAAGTGCACCAGAGCATCCAGACCCAAATATGATGGTAATTTAATTTTATGATGAATTATAAATTAAATTATCATTAAATTATTTTTCATCATCTTACATCTAATTTCATCTTTCTCTTGTATAGAGTGTTTTAGGTCATCCACATAGTCCGCATGGTGTGAAGATGTCTCTTGATTATAGAGACAACACATGACTTAAACATGATTTTATGGGTTATATTTGATTATTTCATGGACTACATATTTGGTTTCTCATGCACTTTGTTGGACTTTATATTTCATGGGTCAAGTACTTTGTTGGACTTTAGTTCATGGGTTGTACTTTGATGGACTTTATTTCATGCACTTAATATGTTGTAAATTATGGACTTTATTATTGTTTGAAATTTTAATTTACACATGTACATTTATGCATTTTATGTTCATAGTAAAGACATTAATATATAGAGGACATTAATGTGAAATTAAATATAAATATGAAATTAAAGTTGAAATTAATAGGACATTTTAATATTTGTACTTTACAAATTTAGTGATCCCATACATGATATGTACATTCAATAATTAGCGATAATTAGTCAATGAACTTCAATTCACGTCAATCAATAATTAGTCAATAAATCATAATTTACAAATAAAAGCAATCCATTTATATACCACAAAGGATGAAATTTTAAGAAATAAACAATACGTACAAGATTAGAGAACAAAAGCATTAATAAATTCTATAAATAATAGCATCCAACACTAATTTATAAGCTGTCAAAACAAATAATAGCATCCAATACTAATTTATAAGCTTTCAAAACAAATAATAGCATCTAATACTAATTTATAAGTTGTCAAAACAAATAATAACATCCAACACTAATTTATAGGTTGTCTTAAGGGGATGTCTTAAGGGGTCCTAATACGACATCTTAATGGGATCAAAGGAGAGTATAATTAAGTATAAATATCAACTGATATAAACAAGTATTATACTTTAGGGTGAGTCATCATAACAAGTGATATAATTAAATATAATATTTAGGATATGTGCTAATATGACACATCTTAAGGGGATTTCTTAAGGGGTCCTAGTACGACACCTTAAGGGGATCAAAGAAGAGTATAATTAAGTATAAACATTAAGTGATATAAACAAGTATTATAAGTTTTAGGGTGAGTCATCATAACAAATGATATAATTAAGTATAATATTTAGGATATGTGTTAATACAACACATCTTAAGGGGATGTCTTAAGGGGTCCTAATACAACGTCTTAAGGGGATCAAAGAAGAGTATAATTGAGTATAAATATTAAGTGATATAAACAAGTATTATACGTTTTAGGGTGAGTCGTCATAACAAATGATATAATTAAGTATAATATTTAGGATATGTGTTAATACAACATGTCTTAAGGGGATGTCTTAAGGGGTCATAATACAACGTCTTAAGGATATAATTGATTTAACAATAATTTATGCATGATATTTAGTGATTATACAATTAAATATAAAGTTTCAAAGTAGGAAAACATGGACATTTAAGAAACAAAATATGTAGAATATTGATTTTGATACATAAAAGTACATAGAGTACATAATTGTGTATGTACATGTATTTGTAATTTGTACAAAATGTTTAATTGTGTAAGTATGTATGTACATACATGTCATCTCAAAACAATGTTTACAAAATTTGGATATGCCATCTCAAGAACATCTCAAACTTGTGCCCGGAATGTAGTAAGTCTTCACACCACCTAATATAAAAAAGGTACAAGCAATATCAATGAAATCATCAAAACATACATATTTTAATTTATATAAAACTATCTATATGTACACAACTCAAGTACCTGCATTTGAAGTATTCCACACATGTGTGTAGGTTGAATCCAGGCATCGTCTCCTTTTTGTTTCAAAGTATGAGATCAATGCAATGATGGCTTAAGAATATAAAAAAGGATAATAAATCAATTTTAACTATAAATGTACAAGCAATATTAATATATAATAAAAACATGTATTTAAATATAATTTAACTAATAATTACCTATTTTTACCAAGTATTCCATGTTTTCTAGGTTGAATCTACATGGACTAGATCCTTTTTTTGATTATGGCTTAAGGATCTATAAAAGTAAAAATTTAAATCAATTTCAACTAATAACACACTTGACCAATATCGAAACATGTATTTAATCTATTTAAAAGGACAATATAAAACTAAAACTATATTTACCTGTATTTACTTATTCCATTGTACTATCTGCATCCTCTCTTTTTTACAATGCATCTATGATTGTCTCATGCTCTTCCATACAAATTGTCCATAGCACTTTATTTGTAGGTCTTCCACAATACTGATCTAGTTTTATATTTGTTGCCACCACCAAATGTGAATAGTGTATAATCTTTTTATGTGTTTCATAATCTTCGAATGCAGGTAGACTATTCTTCCTTGTCAGGTATTTTTGCAGCCAAGTGCCAACAACCACCACTAATCCTATTGGAAAACATAAAAGCCATCATCAAATAAGTTCTCAAAATTTTCTTAAGGGGATCAAAGATTTGTTCTAAAAAATTGTTTAAGGGGATCAAAAACTTGTTATCAAAATTTTATTAAGGGGATGTCTTAAGGGGATCATCGTACCTATTGGATAATGATAGGCATCATCATCTTCTCGAGGTGCTATTAACTTATGTTTAGTATCCACACAACGATCCAACCAATATTGTGTTTCCTCCTCATTCCCCTCAGGTGCAACAACAACATACACATGTCCTACAAACAAAAATTGATTTAATAACTTGTGCATATCTATATAAATAATTTAGTATTACAAAATAAGTTAATAAAGTGAAATAAATTGAATTAAATTACCTTCTTGTACAAGGTCTAAAACATGGTCATAGTATTCATATTCAAACACTTGATCATTTTCTTCAATAGTTCTTTCATATTGTTCGTGTGCTTGTGTAGGTGTCAATGATCTTTGCTCCCACTGTTCAACCCATTATGTATTTTCACATGCTTCCAAATCTATTGAGATACAAAACTGACAAAAAAATGTAAGTTCCCTTGTCCAAATAGTCCATGTGCTTGTTGTCGAACTCCTAAATGAATGCCATTTAGTCAATCCACTGATTGTCTCACAATCAACTCTAGGTACAATGTTTTCTTCTTCCACCAACCAAAAGAATCGATGAATTGTAGAGTACTTACTCGAACTAGGTGTAGATAATATTGTATTGCAACAATCCACAATCCCACGTGCATCTTTAAATTTTATTGCATCCTCAAATTTTAATTGTTCTCTAGCAAGAATTCTTTTGACACACATGCCAACTCCATCATGTTCTCCTTTACCATGCCTAGTTTCAAAAAAACTCCATATATGTTGGACATTAATTTCCTTGTGAACCCTACTTAACCAATAGAACATTCAAGCATTCTTGAACTACCCCGTACAATTATCTGACCATATGAGGTGTTTTGTCATTTGGATTCCTCTTTCTCTTAAATTTCTATAAAATATATTGAAACAATATTAAACAAACTGTGACAAGCATAACTAGTTGTCACTCAAATAAAAATGATACTCCCTCAAAAAATTTCTATCATCCTCTGTGCTATCATCTGCATGTCTATAAACAATATGGAAAAACATAGCTACTTGCACTAAATTATAATACTGTGATTGAATTTCCTCTTGCGGAGCTAGAGAATAATTTTTCACAAAATCAACCACTAAAAGTATAGTACCAATTGGAAATGTGTTTCTACATGCATGAAATTGGCCATCAAGCCATCAAGCATGTTGAGAGTGAATGAAACATTTTGGTAAAATCCTATTCTTAAATTCACTCATGAATGCATGTGCACTAACTTTTTTCTGTAACTAAATCACAACGCTTTCCATTTTTTCCACCTTTTAAAGAATAGTGAACATTCTTAAATATTTTAACATCTACTAATTTTTGTCGAAAATCATTATCAACACTTTCATTAATACAAATTCTTAAGAATGAAAGATTTCCACAACTAATGCATTGTCTAGAAATACAAGAACTTAATTAAAACAATTTGCCATTAGATCTTTTACAAAACAAACTTGATATAAACTCCCTTATTGCTTCAGGTGGCATATTAATGCCACATTCCTGTATAATCATGTTAGTATGCAAGGTACAGCGTATATATCGAAAAACATCAAAAAAATAATGAAATTGAGCATGTGTTTTACAACAACAAGATATTCATTGCTTATTAATTTTTACATACCAGGGTTTACATTTTTGAAAAGACCTTTGACTTATTTTAATATTACTAGGTAACACTAAATCACCACAAAAATTTCTATAAAATTCAGCTTGTGTTGTATCTAATAGGTGTTTTGGGTGGGAATCACGAACTTTGGACCCCACCCTTAATTTTAAAACATCTCTAGCATTATATGATACCCTAGTATTATCATGCCAATATTTTTTGATCAAAGATTTAATTTCAACATTCAATTTCATATCAAACCTCGGGAGTTGACCACTGAAACTCCAACATTGGTTGATAGGATCATTTTCTATACTTTCTCTTCTTTATGTCACTCTTAACAATGTTTTAGGATGTATTTTTAAAACTTCACTAATATTGCTTACCATTATTTTATTCAAAGTTGCTTTATTAACTATAGCAATTGTTATAGCTCTTCTTGCTACATTTTTATCTTTAGATCAACTATTTTTCCCAATAGATTGAATGGCACTAGCAACAGTAGACATAGCATGTTTTAATGATTGATCTTTTCTTTTTGGTTTAACAAAAAAGCCTAACCTTTTCATTATTTTCCTCATTTTTTGCATTCTCATCAATTGCATCATTAGTTGACATTGAAATGCAAGTTTTTTACGATAATTTTTTTTGTATATTCTATTCGCATGTGTTCTTATTTTCCTCTAAGAAATATTACCAGGAAGATTATCCAAAACATCACTTTCAATTTTAAAAGAAGTATTTTCATTAAATTCAACATCACATTCTATATTTTCATTTTCATTTTTTTTTCATTTTCAACTTCAAAATGATTTACATTTTCATCAACAAAATGGTTTTCATTTTCATTTTCATTAACAAAGCGATTTTCGTTTTCATTTTCAACAAAAGGATCATTCTCATTTTCATTTTCAACAAAATATTTTTCTTTTTTCATTTTCAACAAATTCTATAAAAGTTTCATCTCTCTAAATCTTATCAATGTCAACATTGTTAAGTCCAACATCTTGTAAAGCTTCTACATACAAATTTACCATTTCACTAACATGTGGATTTGAAGACGTTCCTGGATTTGTGCCTATTGAAACATTCTCCATAGCATTGAAAGATGGATTTGAAGACATAGTAGGACTTGTTTGTATAATCATATTATTTTCCAAATTGACTTCTTGCAAATTAGCTTCCTCTATAATCATGGTCTCCTCAATGTTTTCATCTTCAATAGTTGTGGAATTGGATGCTCCACCATCATTCATTGATTTAATTCTCATTCTTCTTTCTCTTTGTCTTTGTTTCTCCTATCTCTTTGATTCAATTTCTTCAGGAGTCAATGTCTTCCTATCTTTCCTCTTATTATGAGCTTGTGAACCCATGATTATAAAATTCTTAAGCACAAATGAACGTCAATAGTGAAATTCTTCAAAAAATTCAATCTAAATTGCAAGTTGAAGACCTGTAAGGACAAAATTCTTCCTCTTGTGTTCCTCAAAACAAGTAGAAAACTAGTACAATTCCACTTAAAAAACTATTTTATTCATGCCTCCTTTCAAAAATTCAATCCATATTGCAAGTTGAAGACCTTTTGTTCCTCCAAACGAGTAGAAAACTAACACAATTCCACTTCAAAAATGGTTTACATGATGCCTCCTTTGAAAAAATCAATCCAAAATGCAATTTCACCACCTATAAAGACAAAATTTGATGAAAAATAGCCCAATATGTTGCAATTGGTCATACATGTGAAGTTGCAGACTTCACAATAAACTTTGCCAGTAAATTTTAAAAAAATGGTTAAAAAGAAACGGGATCCCATTTTATAATTGGGATCCCATTCCCCAATATTAAATGTGGGGACCATTGATAGGGAAATAGGATCCCATTTATCTCATTTCCCTATCAATAGTCACCGCATTTAATATTAAGAAATGGGATCCCGATTTACAAAACGGGATCCCGTTTTGTAAATCGAGATCCTATTTCTAAAAAAATGAAATTCCATTTGCTTTGTGGTTAGGTTTTTGGCTTGTATTCTAGTTTGAGAAAAGCATTGGGAATCTGAACCTAGGCCTTCAACCTGGTTTGACCTGCAAGTTGAAGGTCCTAACAATGTCAGAGAAAAATATCGAGTTTGGACATATGGCTGACGACATTTTTTGCAGAATTTTTTGATGAAATTAAAACCCATTGTAGATGAGATAGTGCAGATTCCAAATATGTAAATTTTTTTACAATTGGATTATTTTTTCTACTTTTTAATTAATTTTTTATGAAACTGGTCCATAAAATTTAAATATCAGGGTTTTTTACTATTTTAATAACTTTTTATCAACATAACATTTTCACGAACCGATTGCACGAGAACGTACTTTAGAAAATTCTTTTTAATTTTAAAAAAATTCAAAAAATGATAAGTTTAGGTCATCTTATGAGTGACGTACATGACTTTTCAAAATGACAAATATGGCTAATAAAAATTTAACAAAAAAAAATCAATAAAAAATTACAAAAAAAATAGAAAACGTACTTCAGTGAGTTACAAATCTTTTCCCAAAAGGATTTAGAAAAATACAATAATTTAGGTCAAAATATGGATGATGTACACGTGCATGGTATGGTAAAAAAATGTGATTTTTAAACAGTGGTTTTTAGAAATGCCTATTGAAACTCAATTTGTACCATCTGGGTGTTGAAATCAATTACATATTTGGAAACTAGACTTCAAGTCCTACATTTTATGATTAGTGACTTTTTTGAAGATTCCATCTCTAAGTGCTTCAAATTTTAAGGTCAAATGTGTCAAATTTTGAAAATCAGGGAAAAAACTTCCACTTTTTGGCCAAAAAGTGGACTCAACTTCTTGCCAGCACCTGAAATGTTATTGCAAATTTGTCGATTTCATGAAATTGTCTAATGACTGGATTGAGAATATCTTTTACCTATCCCTATGATTCCATTGAGAATCAAAAATAACTGTTTACCCCTTGTGATTACTAGCATTATCATAACAAACCTTGATGCAAACCTAGTAAGGTCAATACCTAACTTAGACGAGCCTTGGGATTAAGCTGAGTTAAGCTAAGATTTAGGTTGTCCCGGTACAGTCTTTCAAGTAAAGATAGGTTCCAGCGATTTGTTTGTGAGGATTTATTTGCATTGTTGGTGTGCGACTAACATCATGATCAATAGGAACTAGTGCTAGAAGGAGGGCCTCATATCTTTCTCTCTAGTTTTATCTGGAATCAATATTGCTACCCTAGTTTTGGGTTTGAAAGTTGCTTGCAAAATGAAAGTTGCAGGTGTTCTATTTTTCACAATTCCAGGTTTGAGAAGACTTAGAAGCTTCTAATTCTTAAGAATGAAGGAATCCCATGAAGAGAACAACTTTTTGGAAGGCTCCCTTTTGAATAGGCTTGAGGTTGTAACTTGTAATACCCCCATGTTGCTAATACTCTTTGCTATTCTTTGATACTCTTATGTGTTAGTGTGATACTGGTTTGTGATGGTGATTAGTTCATCAACTTGGTTGTGTGTGGATTCATAGTTTAGCTAGTTGTTGCACTTGCCATTATTATGATGATTTGTGATACTTTATGTGGTGTTTATATTATTTGATTATGCTATGGTTTTCGTTAATAATGTATATATCAATGTTGTGATTCTATGATGCTATGTTTTCTGATATGGTTGTTAGTGAGTCTTGGTGAAAGGATGGAGTAGCATCACTCACTTACGAGTGCCCTGCTACCCCGCAATCTCCTTTCACAGTGTGCCTGCAATGGAGATTTACATGTTACTTGACGTTTATTTGTATGTAGGATTTGTAGGAATAAATTCTCGATTCCACCTGTTTCGACAGGACAAGACGAGCATTAAATTAACCCAACGGGTACAATGTTGAAAAAGGGAGTTGATAAGGAAGTGTCCCTGTCCCAAGTCCGTCATCCCGTTGTGAGTTTTGTTGTGTCATGATTTAGGTTTTGTCCTTGTCTTTGTGTAGTTTGATTGTTGAGTATTTATTTCACTTATGGTTAGTGATTCTTTAATTAATCTTTATGTTATAAGATTAATTAATGTTGTGTTGTTGCTTTGATTAATTGCAAGTTGGTATAATGTTGAATTTTAAATATATTGTAAATTCAAAAATTATTTAATTAATTAAAAGTGTAAGTAATTAATTTAAATAAATAATGATTCAATGATAATTATATATTATCTTTTTCCTGATATTAAATTAGAAAATCAGATGAGTATCTTGTGAGGATAATATCATGTGGAATTAATTAATTTTTAATTAAATGGTGAGATAAGTGCGTGCTTTTAAAAGCAAGAAAAGAACCAATGAATGGAGAGGATTTTTGAGGAAAAAGATGAGCTTTATTTATTATTATTTATTTTTATTGTGAGGGAGTTTTTACACACACAAGGTTTTTCTGGTTTTTTTTTTAAAAAGAAAAGAAAGATAGGTTTTTGTTTTGTGCTTCTTGGTGAAAATTGTTCTGTAAGAAAAGATTAAGAAGATTGATTCAGAAGGGAGATGAAGGTAGGAAATTGAGAAGAAGTTGCAGAGGGGATTCTACATCGAACGAAGGACTCCAGGTTCTTCCAAACTATTTTTCCTTAAATTTAAAATTCTGTGAACAAAATCTTATTGCCATGTTTGAAAATTTTCTCCATGTTTTGAAAGAGGTTTTCTGTGATTGAGAATTTGATTGTTAATCCTTGAATTTCTCTATTGAAAACTATAGTTAAACCTTTCAAATTTCTTCAATAAAATTGAGATGAGGAATTATTGTTTGGAAAGAAAATCATTATTGTTATTATGTTGAATTTACTTTGGAAAAAAAAAATCATTTTGTGAATTCATTGAAATTGCATGCCTTGATGTTTATTGGGTTTGATAAATAAAATTTATTATATTATTTATTTTGAAGCTCTGGCTGAATGTATATATAATATAAATTATATACTGTTCTTTTTATAAGAAAAAAAATTTGATATAAATAAATATATGGGTCAGATTTCAAAATGGTTTTATAGAATAAATTTTATACTGTTCTTGATTTCTGTGTTCTTTTGAAAACAAAATTTTGAAAAAAAAAATATATATAAAATAAAATAAAATAAATAAATAAAAAAATATAATAAATTTTAATTTATGGGGGGTGGAGGTCGGCCGAGGCTGTACCACCCACGACCCCCTATGGTCGGCTGTACGCAACCGCCATAGGCTCACATGAAAGCCAAGGCTACTAGTTGTAGCCTGTGAAGGCTGCAGCTTCCACAGACTATGGTACGTAGTACCACAGTCTGTGAAGGGGTTTATTAAAGTTTATTTTATTTTATTTTTATTTATGTTTTCTGCGTATGACTTTACACAGATTTTGTATTTTGGCTTTTCTTTTTTTATTATATATATATGTATATGTCTATATAAATTAATATATGTATATATATTGCATATATATATTAAAATATATATATATATATATATTATATATATATATATTATATATATATATATTAATATATATATTATATATATGGGTAATTTTTATTATAGACTTTGAATAGATGTTTTTAATATATAAATGTATTATATATATATATATATGTATATATGTATATACGCATAAAAAGCATATATATGTGTGTGCATGTGTATATATATACATAGAGGTGGTTTTATATGTTGTGAATATGAGGTTATTGATAATTTTACAAACTGCAATGTTAGAATGTAATCGAGAAAGTTAGAGATAAATTTTGTGTTTAAAATAAAATGGAGTTTTCTTGTGTAATTGATTTATTTATTTGATAAAAATTGTTGTTCATTGTAAATTGTTTTATGGTGTTGTTCTATGTATTCGTTACTCTCGAGATTATTCATTTAATTAATTTTGATTTTCTTTAATTTGGGTTTATGTCATGTGGGAAACCCTAGAGTTAGTTTATCCTAATATAGGAACTTAAGTTGTTGATTAGGAACTTCCAGAGGTGGGGATACTGATGTTATATTTGATCTTGCAATTTGATATTTGGCCTATGTTTTGATTATGGTTATGATTTAAATTTACACTTGGATTGTACTATTTTGTGGATGTTATTCATATGATTTTGGCGAGATGGTTTTGCCTCGCAGATGTTCCATTTGTTGGTTCAGTATTTCTTGTTGGTACAATCCTTTGTGTTGGATTTTGTTTTTGAGTGTCTAGAGAGAGTGGCTCTAAGTGGGGATCGACACACAAAGGGGCTATCAGGGTAACCCACATAGAGTTAGAGTAATCAGTGATAACCTAAGTAAATTAATTATGAGTGGGTGGTTAAACATTATTAAGATAATTATGATGCCTCGCGTCCACCTGTTAGTGCTATCACAGACTAAAGGGGACCAAGAAGGCTGTGGATGGCATGGTCCTTGCCTCGTCTTCACAAGAGGTTAACGATTCCGCATGAGTAACCCTATAGAGCGGCGCCTTGAGATAGGCTATCAGGAGAATCATAGATGGAGGCGACACCTTGACCTAGGTTGTCTGGATAATCCATGTATAGATGGAGGTGGCACCTTTTGATAGGTTGTTTGGATAATCCATGTGAAACCATGTGATGACACTCTCCTCTAACATTCCATTTAAGTTGTTTTATTGAAGTCCTCTGGAAGTGGTCAATTGTTATGACTTTTGGTGATTTATTGTTGCTTAGTTTCTGTGTGGTCTTTTGATATTATGTCTAGAGTTAGTCTTGTGTTATGGTTAGATGTGCTTGGTCAGGGATCCTTCCTTGTTAACTCCCAGTATGGGGGTGGTTGGGTGGAATGTGCTTCGCACCCCATTGGGTTCCCTATGGTACAGTCATATAATTCTAAGCAGAGTTTTGTAGGTGCAGTTGATCCAGTATTCTTATGTACTAGATGTATGTTTACACTTCATATGTAATTTATTTATTGATGTATCGACTCCCATGTGAGTTGGGAAGATTATGATGTAATTTGTGTATGTGATTATTGATATGTATTTTCAGACAGATGTATTGTACTATCACACCATGTGATTCATTCTTGTACTACCATTTGTAACATTTGTTAAGTTGTGTTGTATCTGTAGAAATATATATACTTTATATCTTTATGATTCTTTTATGGTCATTTGTATGTAGGATTTTATTTGGTATATTCACATCTTTCTAGTTATCATGAATGAATGTTTTTATTGATGTCTTGAATGAATGGATTTATGTTATTGGTTATTTAATGTTTAATCTATTGTTGTTGTTATGGGTTAGTTTAGTAATGTCACCTTGTGTACCCTAAGGGATTTAGTTGTGCAACTTAGAGCATTGCTATGTTGGAATACTTAAGTACCTTTATTATGTTCTTTAAAAAAAAATTGTTGCATTTTTATTTGTTCCTTTGGGGTTGCGCGACAGGGCGTTACATAACTTTTGATATGGAGATCTCAATTTTTTGGATGACTTGTTTCAAATATGAAGAATTTTTCCTAAAAATATGATTGTTTCTCTCTAGCCAAATGTTCAAGATATCGATGGAGGGGGAGATTTCCCAAATGTAGGAGAATTTTGAATTTGGGTGTAACATAGGCTAGTTGAAGAAATTCTTAAGAATCAAATTTGGTAAGAGGGATACCCAACCAAGCTTTGTCATTAACCAAGTCCTACACTGATAATCACAATCACATCCAATGAGGAGATGCTCAGTTGATTCATAAGCCTTTCCACACATAATGGATGTGAATAGGTGAGTTATTCCTAGCTTGTCTAGTCATGTTCCAAACAAGATCCTATCTTTTAGAGCAATCCAAGCAAATGCTCCTGCTTTAGGGAGGACATTAAGGCCCCAACAAAGACTATCTGACCAAGGTATAGAATACGAAGAGGAAATTAAAGATATGTAACCATCCTTCATGTTATATTTTATTGATTTGACCTTAATCCAAATGATTTCATCTTGACAATCTGATAGAAAAATCTAACATTATGTAGCTCACGATTGAGTGAATCCTTTAAATGAGTAGGTATAGTGAGGAAGGAAAAATATTTCCATTTTACTTTGTGAAGAGGGTCCCCAAGGTCAAAGACAAAATAATCTTCTTACCTTATTATCCCAAAGGGTCTTGGACTGAAACTTTACAAGTATTTTTATTTGGCTATTCCATAGCTTTAGGGAAATTTTTGGATCCATTCATTCTCAAATGTAAACTTATTAGGGTGATCCCACAAAGTTGGTTTACAATTTCTGGGAGATTCTATTTTTTGTTGAAATCACATATTTTTAGAAAATATAATTTGATTTAAGCCTTAAAAATTTCCATTTAAAGCATTCCAATTGAAGAGGGTTTGATCAAACTATCTTAGATCAAACCCCCCTGGATAGAACCCCGCTAGTTTTAAACCATACCTATAACAGAGTCTCATTTACACCTATCAAAACGTTGATAAAAAACTACTTTTGATTTACCTTTTGGGGGATCAAATGAATTCATTTAAAATTTATTTTTTGTAAGTATGTAGTCCTTATTATAAGCTTCCCAAAAAGTATAATTTTAAATAAATTTAATTTTATTATTATATTTATTTTTTATTTCTTGACAAATGTAAGTTTTTCACTGAAAATCAAGCTCTTTATTCTGCACATGTGAAAAAATAGAAGATTATCAATTTTTTTTTTGAAAAATATGACTACACCAGATATTGAAGTCCTTGATCCAACAAAAAAAAATTGAATTTCGATACATACAAAAAAGTTGTGTTATACAGTCCGCCTATTTCTGAATTGTAATTGGTTTGAATTTGAAACTTGGTTAAGGAAAAATATTCAATAAAACACTATGAAACCAATTGGAAGGACTAGATATCATAGTTATAAATATAAATTTGAAAAAATTAGAATTTTATCCTTGATGGAAAAAGAATTATGTGTTATACGGTGAGTGTCACTCCTTAAAAATGGTGTTTACTAAAAAAAACTAGTTTTTGAAGGAGATGGAAAAAGAAGTGCAATCTAATTCCAAAAATTTTGAAAAAAATATGTTTAGAATCTACAAACAAAATGTCACAAATCACTATTTTGCATCATCTTCAAATTCCTCACAGTTTAGCCGCTATAGGTGCCCAAAAGTGAAGATTTAGTTAGAAAAAATTAGTTTAGTGTCCAGTTTGGCCAAAAATTGTAAACCAGTATTGTGGGATCACCCACTATAAATAGTGACTTTTGCAGTTGTAAGGTTGAGACACATTTTTCTTAACATAGATAACCTGGAAATATGATTTTTCTATGAACCTTTGGGTATAAATAATACATAAAACTACATAAATCATGGAAATCAAAGTAGTGCAACATGAATCTATCACAACATAGAGTCAAAAGTATAAAAAATCAACACCACATCATTAATAAGAAAATCATAAATAACAAGAGATAATCATGTAAATTCTTTATGCAGCACTTAAAACTTTCTCTTTGTCACCTATATAGGAAGCCCAA